>JAQGAY010000687.1:0-21805 GCA_034698085.1 Polydesmus angustus | reverse complement strand
TGTGATAACTTTCAATGGATTTTTTTAAAAAAAAGTAATAAAAAAAAAGTTTACATAACTTGTTAGATTACTTTTGTAATTTCATTTTTTTAAATTATATTATTGTGCACTAATTTAATTTTGAAGCGTAGATGATTTTGTGGTGAAATTAATTATTTTTTTAATACCAATAGAAATATTGGTATGAAAAAGTACCCAAAATTTAGTAATTTCGAAGGCCAACAGGAGCTATTTTCTTTCTCATTTTTTTAATTTTTTAATTTTAGCTGCTAGATAATTGAAATTATGTATATTAAAATTTAAAGACTTTATGTTATTTTTTTTGTGTTTTCTGTTTATATATTTACAAATATATAAATTTTACACAGAGTGATTTAATAATGCAATAAATTTGTGGTACCGTAATGTTTATGAATTTTTATTTTTTTAAAAAAAGTTTTTGTTATCAAATATTTTATAATAATTGTTTTTGTGTCAGTAATTTTTTTTATTGATAATTTTGACAATTATGATAATTTTTATTTAAAATTTAACGTTTAAAACTTCTTTTAAAAACTTTTGTTTTAATTATTTTAATCAAATCCAGGCATTAAATTTAGGCCTTGCCTACTGAATATTTTTGAATGCTAAAGTTGTAACAATTTTTTTTTTCAATTTTGATATTTTTATTAGCATTGTTTAAAGCTTAATTGGTGAAGTAATTGAACAGGCAGCAACATGTTTTTGATAAAATATCTGTAATTTAAATTAATTTTATTTTTTTATGTGTTGTTTGCTTTTTATTACAATATACATTTTATTTTATATTTTTTGGATAAGACATTTTGATTGTGTGTGTTTTTTAATGCTTTTCTGTAAAAGTTGTTTCAATAAATTTATTAGATTATTTTGCTGATTTAAATTATATTTTTTGTCATATGAAATCAGAAGAAAAAAAAATTCATAGAAAACATAGTTTTATATTTTATGATTTTTATTGATTATAATTATAATATTTAATGACGTAATAAATTATTTTTCATCTTTGATTGTAGGTTCTTTGAAACTTTACTGTGTCGTCTACTTTAATTTTGTATTTATTTGAATTTTATTGAATTTTTTTTTTTGTTTTATTAATTTAAATTGTTAAATACAGTACCGTACCACAAAAATCTAAAAGATTTCAAACTTTTAGATTTCATATTTAAATTATGATTTTTTTTTAATAAATATTATTTATCATAATTTTTTGTGAATTTTTTTTATTTAATTTAATTATGTCGCTATCTTAAAATTTTGTTTTATTTACAATTTCTTATTTCCTAATTTCATTTCTTGGAAGCAAAAAATACTTTTTTTTGCCTATTCACTGATTTGTAACTTTTTTTATCATAAATTTTTTAGCTTACTTGCAGTTATTTGTTTTCTTTATATGTATTTTTTTTGTTTTAAATTTAACGTGTTTTTTTTAAATTTAAATCTAAAGTTGATTGAAATTTCAGATGTCATGTTAAAAATTAATTTTTTTTTAAAATTTATTATAACACTTTTAAATAGATTTTTATCTTTTTTGCAATACAATTTCAACCAGTGTTTTATTAATTTTTATTGTATTGTACTTTTTTTTACTTTAATTTAGCTTAAATTTTTTTTTTAAATAGTTTAAGATAATGTTGACAAGCAACAATCGAATTGTTTTGTTATGAACACAATTTGAATGTTTTCTGTCGTAATTGCTTAATTATGATAATTGATTTTGATAATCGATATTGATTAAAATTGTATTATTTTGATACATTTTATTTGCCACAGAAAAAGTTTTTGGCAACCTAATCTTAAATTTTGAATGCCATTAAATAAATTTAATTAGTTTAATTTTTTTTTTGTTTATTTTATTGAATTGAGCCTTTATTTTTTATTCCCAGGAAATTTTACCCACATGTTGTAAATTCCTTATTTCCATTTCTTCCATTTGAATCGAATTTTTAATTTATTTATGTAAGAAATTAATTTGTAACGTCATATTTATTTTTGTTAATAAACATTTGTTTCGATAATTTACATATTTTGGAGTTTTAATTAATTTGGCAAAAAGTTTAATTCAGATTATTTTTGCTTTAAAAATAAATTAAAATACATCAATAATTGTTTATTAATATTTTCAACTCTTTTGCTAATTGTGGTTTTATTTGCAAATGACTGTTTTTTTTGTTATCTTTTTTTAATTAGAACAAAAACATTCTTAAGAATTAGTTATAATTAAAGATGATTAAAGATGGGGCTATTTTAGTGTTTTTTGTTACAACTATTTATCATTAAAATGTTTCCAAAAATTTTGTTAATTAAATTTAATTGTTTAGTTAATGGTACCCTAATTACTTATTAGTTTGAAGTAATTAGTAAATGTGAATTAATTAAGTAGTAATCGCTAAAAAACAACAACTTTTGTTTCTTACTTAGAACATTAGAAACCTTCTTTTTTTATTTTTTTTTTATTATTTTTTTTTTCCTGTTTTAAAATCCTGTATAGAGTTAAATTATGTTTTTCATATAATTGCTTTATTAATTTTGCATATATTTTTTAATAAATTCATTTAACATGTTTCCTATACAAAATAATGCTTTATTTGTTTTAAAGTTCAGTTGTTAATTTAATTTTGAATTACAACAATACTTTAATTTTATATTTTTGATTTTAATCACGTTTTATTCTGTTATATTTATATTTATTCTCAATTTTTTTGTCCAAATTTTTTGTTTTGTTTTTAACTGAATTTGTTTATAATAATTATTGTGTTTTTTAATAATTACAATGTATTTTTTTGTAATTTTAATAATAATTGTACAATGTTTATTTTTTTATCGCTAATTATTAAGTTTTAATTCCATCAGTTGAATCATCACTGAAAATAAAATTATGTAACACACCAATTTTAGAATTTCCATCACATAAAAATTTAAATTAATAAATATTTTAAAATTATTTTAAATTTTTTTTGCAATTATGTCCAAGATTTATCATTTTGATATGTTTTATTTAAATGTTTGCGTACACATTTTAAATTAGATTTTAAATAATTTTTAATTTTTAAAAAAGAATAATAATAACATTTAATTACAATTGGAACAAAGCATTAGATTTTTTCGCGCTGGTTTTACGATTAAATTAATTATCTGAACCTGATTTATTATTTTCTTTCACCAATTTAATCTAACGTATGCAAAAGATATAAATTTAGTGTATAATTATTTGGTTTTTAATTTTTAAACTACAAAATGGTGGTTATTTTAGTGTTGTTTGCTTTTTATTTAAGTTTTTTATAATTTTTTTTTTGAATTTTCAAGTCAGAAAATTTACAAAAGGGTTTATAGGTTGTTTTGATTTTATTATAATTATGATTTACGATTTCGGTGAATTTAATTCACTTAATTTTACATCAAAGAACAAAATTGGAGTTAACAATTATTAATAGCAATATGAAAAATATAATATACTGTAATATTAAAGTTTGTTTGTGAAATTTAATTGCTATTAAATAATTTTTTTTACCAGCTATATCTTATAAATTTTTTTATTAATTTTTTTTTAGGTTTTAATAACGTTAAAAAATTTGCTGTAATTTAAATTATTTTTAAGTCACCAGGAACATTTTTTTTTTTTTTTTGTAAAATTATTATGTATCTTATGCCATTATGGTCTCTTTGATTTATCTTAATTTATTTTTTAATAATAGAACCAACAATGTCTTTATTTGATTTAAAATTTTGACCAGTTTAGCTCCCTGCAGTAATTGCTATTTAAAACTTAAATTATGAAAATCTTAAATAAACATTTTATTATAAATATTAGTTAGTGGTTTTTTTAGATTGTTTACAAAAAATTAGAAATTATTGGTTGTAGTAATGAGAATTAAGTTAGTATAATTAAATCCGGAAAATTGTTGCAATTAGCTAAATAATTAGTAGATGCCGTGTTGACAGACTAAAGTTTAAAGTGTTACATTAAATAAAATTTTTTTTTATAACTTATTGATTTTTTTAACATAATTCTTAATTAATTTTTTTTTGTTGTTGTAAATTTCTTTTTTGTATCTATAATAATTATTGTCGATCAATTTCACCTTTTTTTTGCCCAGGCTAGTTTTTCTGCTGGTCATGCAGGCCTAGTTAAAATGTAATATTGATTAATTATATGTATTCTATATTTTATAATCTTTATAATAATTTTAATTACAATTTTAATTTAATTGTGGGCTACCAAATGTAAAAATTCTTTTGTAATCTTTTGAATTTTTTATTCCTAAAGGTTCTTGAATGTGTAAATAGTATCATTTGAATTTTTTACAGATTTTAAAGTACTTTTATTTCCATGATTTTTGAATTAATTTAATTTACGAACATTTTCTAAACATTTTGTTAATCTTAATAATTATTTAATTTAAATCAAAATGCCGCCTCTTAAGGGACACTCATACACAATGATTACACTCAATTAAGTAAGTTGTTTAATTTTAAAGAAATAATTTAAAAGTTATCAAAACTTATTTTTTTTTTAATTTAACTTTGTTTTTAATTTGATCTTTTTTTAATTTGATCTTTTTTTAATTTGATCTTTTTTAATTCATTGAAAGTTAGCACATTTTAAAACCTTAGATTTTTTTTTAAATAAAAAGTTTATATAATAAAAAATGTAGATTACATAACTTGTTAGATTACTTTTGTTATTACATTTCTTTTTAATGATATTATTGTGCACTAATTTAATTTTGAAGCGTAGATGATTTTGTGGTGAAATTAATTATTTTTTAATACCAATAGAAATATTGGTATGAAAAACAGGAGCTATCTTTATCTGGTTTATGTTAGCCTTAATTGTGCGCTTTTAATTTAATTTTTGTAAAAAACCTTTTTCAAATTTTCATTATATTTTTTAGTTTATTTTGCGCATATTTTTAAATAAATTATATGTGTTCGTTGGTTGATATAATTGTTTTTTTGTTTATCATTTTCCTTTTTTTTTTTTTTTAGGTTATTTAAATATTTTTTTTTAATTTTATTTTCTCTTAAGCTATAAAAAATGAGAATACATATAGTGTGAAGTTTTTATTGCAACATTTTTATTAAAATGCATTTTTTATTTAACTTTGATTTTTATTTATGATTATTTTTGTTTTATTATTTTGAACTTCTTTTAAATAGCCTACACTTTCATTTTAATATTACGAGCGTATATTTATTTTTAGCCCCAAATATATTTTTTTAAAATAAATTAATTTAATTAGTTTATCAAAAATAGCATTGACAACATCTGTGGTGCTGTTTAATTTTAATAAATAATCAATTATTTATTAAAATTAAATTAATTTTTGATATTTAAACATTTTGTTGATTCAACTTTTCATTAATTTTCAACAATTTATTTTTGCTTTCGATATTAAATTAAATTTATTAGTTGTATTTTTTTTAAAAAAATAAAAATAATTAAATAGACAAAATGCTAAACATTAGTAAATGACTACTATTGCAAAAGTAGCAAAATTAGATAAAAATCATTAATAAAATTATTATTAATTTGTTTTGTTTTATTGCAATATTGAATTTTACATTTTTTAATATACTGTATTATTATTAAGTTATAAAAACTCCACTTCAATCATTATAATTATAGTAAAAAAAATGGTGATTTATTGTGAAAATGTCGTTTTTTTCTCGTTATTTTTTTTTTTAATGATTAAAAAAAAAGATATTATTTAAGATGAATTATTAATTTCACTGATTAATATTCAATAATTTTTTTTGAATACAAAATTATTATAGATTTAATAAATGATAAGTGATGCTTGTGATTGCTGTTCCTGAAGGGAGTGAATTTTATTATTTTTGTAAGATTTATGTTAATCATAAATTATTTTGTCATTTTAATTTTTTTTTTTTAAGATTTATTTTTTGTGCTCATTTTATATTCAATATAAAAAGATTCTATTTTGTTTAAGTTAAATTTTTAAATTCAAAAATAATTTTTTTTTTAATTTTACTTGGAAATTAATAAATGCTGGCATGCATTTTTGGATGCCCAGTGTTACTGTAGTTATGTTTTCTACATAATTTTGTTTTGTTTTATTATTTTTATAAAAAAAAGATTTTTTGAAGTCTTTCTTGTATTTTAAATTAGTGCATTAATTTTTTCTTTTAAATTTGTTATATTTTCAGATTTGTAATTTCTTATTTTAACTATATTATTTAGAAAAGTTGAATTTGGGTTGGAATAATATTGCTTTATGAAATTTATTGTGTAATTAAGAAAATCTTTTTTATTTTATCGTTTTAATTTTCGAAACGTTTATTCAGAAGTTGTGCCAGAGATAAAAAAAATTATTTTTGATTTGGTTTTAATTTTTAAAAAAGTAAAATATTTTAATTTTTATTTTATCCGAATTTATGAAGAATTAATTTACCAATTAAACGTTCAATGAATCAAAAGTCTTTCAAAAAACAAACATTATAATAAAAAACAGTGGTGTGGACTAACATTTTGCATTTTTATTTGTTGTTTTATTGGTTTAAGTTCAATATAATTAAATTTTATCTCGGTTTTCCTGTCATGTTTTCCACTTTGTTTTCTATAATTTTTTTTTAAATAATTTACATTTTATTTTAATTCTTTTGTAATATATTTTAATCATTAATGTTTATTAATATTAATATATAATTTTAATTGGTTTTAAAAACATTTTTTTCAATTTTTTTGTTTTGGAGTATTGTTTTTTATTTTTTTTTTCATTTAATGTTTGTTTTTTTAAAATAGTTACTGAATGACAACTTTATGTTGTTTTTTTCTGAGAATTTTTTAATTTTAAATTTAGTAATTTTTTTTAAAAAAATCTAATTTTTACAACTGTTTAGAACTAAAGATTTAAAGTGATTTTAATCCAAACAATTTAAATTTTTACAGTTATAACAATTACTTTTTTTAAAAATTTTAATATTTTAAATTTTTATTTATTATTATTATTTTTTTTTGGCATTATTATATTTGCATTCAACCAAAATCCTATCTGTAGAAATAAAAGCTATGGATTTTTTAACAAAAATTTGTTTTGACTGGGCTTTCTATTTTGGGTATTATACACACACCTCAAAATATCTGTTTTTTTAATAAGGATTTATTTGTTTAATTTAATTGTGATAATTTTTATGAATTTTTTTTTTTAAATTATTAATTGTTCTAAAATTTCATTATTTAATAAATCACTTGTGTTTATTATCAAATTTAAATTTTTACTTTTACAAGCAAGGGCAAATATTAAAATCATTAATTACCGGTAACAATATTAATGTTTTACTATATGCTTTTATTTTATAATTTTTAATTCTAAAAAATATTTGTGCTAGTGCCCTCTAAAAATGGGCAATAACTTTGGCTAAATGTTGTAAATTCCAATTTCCACTTTTTTTAAGAGGGGTTTTTTTTTTATTTTTAATTGTTATATTACAACTATATTTTACATATTTTTTAAGAAAAATTAAATTTAATATGCTGTTAATTACAACTATTACGCCTATACTACGGACAATGCGGATATACAAAGCGCGTAAACTTATGTTAATTATAAATTATTTTAATGTTCTAAACTAATTAAAGTAGAATAAAAGATTTTTTTAATAACTTAAATTTATAATTATTGTTTTTTTTAATTGCACAAATTTAATATATTAAATTGTTACCATATGTTATGTGGTCCATTGATGGTGGAAACAAATAGGCGTATAGTGTTGATGAACTTATTGGCATTTAAGTAGCCCACTTAAGTGACTGCTTATTTAATGTTTTGTAGATAAATTATTAACATTCCAATTTTGTTTGGTTTTGTTTTTATTTATTTATTTTTAATTTCATTTTGTGTATTTATTTACATATCATTTTTTTTTAATTTAATGATTTGTCCAAGAGAGCCTGCAATGACGTAGGGTGCTAGTCATTGGCTGCTTTCTTTTATCCCCGCCTTAAGCCGCTCCCGAGCAGAGTGCTGCGCTCAACAACTTAGCTCTAGCTAAGCCACCACGCGGCAGTTGAGAAGTTGTTGTTGAAATGAGAAGATGTGCCTTGAAAAACATGGCGTCCTTTTTTTTGATTCCTTTGTTCTTCATTTTCCATTTTTTAAATATTTTTAATTGAATGATTTTGTAAAATAATATATTATTCACTTCATTATTTTAATTGATGATTTAAGTAAGTTTCATTATTATTTTGGTAAAATTTATTCTGTGCCTTTTTTTTAATACCGTACCACGTGTTTTTTGGAAACCACGTGTTTTCTACTGTACGTTTTTCTCACGTGCTTTTCTACCAAATTTCAAATAAACACGTGTTTTTTAGTCTTTTTAAGCACAACTCGTTTTTTGAATGTCGAATTTTTTTGTTCTCAGATTAATAACAAGTGTTTTAGTCATTGTTAATGTTTGCAATTCATGTAACATTAAAGTTTATAATTAATGTGTGTTTTTTTTTTTTTTTTTTTTTTTAATTATTAACATGTATAACCCAACTTTAACTACACTAGTTTAACAACATTAGATTGGGTAATAGATTTATTTATATTATTTTCACCACAGAAGTCAATAGTTTTTAAATTTTGGATTGTACATTTAAAATATAATTTTTGATTTATTTATTTTGTTTTGGCAATTTTTTATTTTGATTGTGTTATTTTATAATGCTGAATTTTACAGTATTTTTTATTGTTTACAATTCATTGTGGTTTTAATTTATTGTGGTCTGTAGATATTTAATGCTGGCATTTTCTGTTTAATTATTATTTTTTTTAGTTTTGTGGTTAGGCGCAAAATTATGTGTTAGGGTTTAAAAAAAAAATTTTTTTTTGTTAATTTTTCCAGAGAATTATAAACAATAAGTCATTTTACTTATTAAATTAAAAAATAAATGTTTTTTTTTTTAATTCTAAGATGTTTAATTGTTTCCATTTTAATATTTATTGTAACAATTAAGTAACTGTATTGATTTCCTTAGTTTTTTTTTTTACCTAATTTTTTTTTTTTCAGTTTTTTTTTTAAAAAATATTTACTTGTTTTAGATATGCAACTTTATAATTAATGTTTACCGACATTAAATAAGGCTTTTTGACATTCCGAGCGCTTCTATGTTTTTGTTATTACTTTTTAATAATTTTTTTTGTTTACTTTGTTTTAAATTTTTATTGTATCGTGATTATTTTATTAGTCAGGAATTTTCAAGTTTTAATTGTATTTATTTTCTTCTGCAATTCTATTATTTTCTTGATTATTGCAATATCTTTAAAGTTTTATCACCATTCTAATTTTTTAAAAAAAATTAAATTTTTTTATACTTTTAAGTTAGTGGTTCCTCATATGCATTGGTACTCACATCTCTTCCCTTGGCAGCAATTGAATAAGAAAACAACAACTTTGTTTTCAAACTATGTTCAACAAATTTAGAATTATTTAGGGAGTTTTTTTTTTTTTTAAATTATTTTTTGCCTAAAATTTATTTTTTTTAATTTGAAAAATGTTCCGGTATTTTTATTTGGTTTGGAAGATAAAATTAATTTTTGCAGCATTTATTTAAATTTTATTAAAAAAATCCATTTTGTATTTATGACCAATAGTCCATAAATTATTTTTCGATTTTTAATTTCTGCGTTAAAAATATTATTATTTTTTGTTTTAATATTTTTTTTAATGCTATGTTATTAGGTTTATTTAATTACGTTGTTTTTTTGTTTTTAATTTTTTTAAAAAAATCCATACTGGTATCTATGAAAAATTAATTTATCAGTAAATCTATTCCAGTACCTAATAAATTATAATTTTTACATTTTTTTTTTGCGTTTTTTTAATACTTATTTTGTACAATTTGATTTAATCTTTATAATTGTAATTTATTTTTAATGAATTTTCTTCAAATTTATATTTTTATGTTGCTTATGTGGTTTTAATTTTTTTAATTAAATTTTTTCATTAAAATAAATCCACCAAGAATTGTAATTTTTAAGGTTATTTTTTAAAAACAATTTTATTTTATTCTTCGTCTATAAAAGGCGTGACTTAAAATTAGTAGTATCGATTATAATATTTTGTAAAATCGATTCTTAAAAATTATTAATTTTATCTGATTTTTTTTTTGGTGTTTATTTTTTTCATAAATATTTGTTAGTTGAACTTAATTTTGAAAACTCAGAATCATATTTTTTAAAAATATTTTATTAGATAATTTTTTTATGATGTATTTGTTTTCTATAATTTTCCCAAGAAATTGTGGTTTAAAATCACAACTTTCTAGTAGAATAGATTTTAAAAAAAATTAGCTGTTAAAATGGCGTCAATACGATTGTTCAATCTGTGAAATAAATAAATTAGTTGATTTTTGATTGTCTTAATATTGTTTAGTTGACGTTTTTTATAAGGATTTATTTGGTTAATTTATTTTAATGATTTATCACTTTTTTTAAAAAGTTTTGTTGTTTTAACATTTTTTTTCATTGTTGTTTCTGATTAATATTTCAAAATTTTTTAAAAAAAAATAAAAGTTTTTTTAATATTTGCTTGTAATTATTTTTATATCATTGATATATATTTTTTTAAAATTATTACTTTATAAATTTTTTTAACGAATTTTATTCATTTTAAAAACTGTAAAGTGATGTAAATAAATTAAAACAAAACTTTTGGATTTTATGTTGATAATATAAATTTTAAGACCCTTAAATGCCATTAAAAACCTTAAATAATTTAATATATTAATTTTCATTACTTTTAATCTCAATAAATGATTTTATTAACACTAATTTTATTAAGATATAAATTTTGAAATTTTTTACGCAAATGGAAAGTTTTTATTTTCAATGACTTTATCTTTAGTCGTTTGCCCTGCAAAATGATAATTTTGTTGTCGAATAATTGTTTAAATTATTATTTAATTGATTTATTTGGTTCTTGTTTATATTTAATTTTTAATGCTAAAATTGTTTTACTAAGCCTTCATTGTCATACTTAACGGTGCATAATTTTTTAAAAAAAAATTAAGTGAGTTTTTTTTTTAAATTAATTCCTTTCTTAAAATTAATTTTTTTTTGTTTTTTAAAATTTTTTTTTAATTTTTATATTTTGATTTGGTTTAAAAAAAATTAATTTTTAATTTAACGCATTTTATGAAATTTTATTTAATTTTCTAAATTATCATTAGATGTTAATTTTACAATTTTTCTTTATTTATTTTTCATTTAATTTTTTTTTATTGCTCATAAATATTAAAAAATCAACTAAGTCAAGTTTATTTTACAACTCCTTACTTTTTACTACATTTTATGTATATTATTTATTTTTTCAATTTAGTTGATGGCAAATACTCGGGAAAATGTTTTTTTTTTTTTCAATTATTAATAATTTTTAATTGATTTTTTAATTTAAGTATTTAGTTAAAAATTGAACTTAATTTAATTAATGTAGGGCAGGCCTACACTTATTTTGTTAGTAATTTTTTTTTTTTAAGTTGGTTTACTTTTTTTAAAAAATTTATTTAAATTAACATTTTATTATTTGGAAAATTGTTAAACAGTTTTTTTAAAAATGTATTCCATATTATATTTATTTTTTAGGCATTTTAATTTGTATTGTTGTAAGTTGGGTAACTTACAACCTATCCAAATTTTTGTTCTTTTAATAAAAAAAAAATACTTTATTTTATATTACGCAAATAGGCTGAAAATGAATTTTAAATTATCACTAGTTGTTTCTGATGTTCACTTTTTTTTTTTTAATTTGTCAATTTATTGTTTTAATGTGGAGTTTGAATATTTATTAAATAAAACCTTATTAAATATGTGCATTGATTAAATTAGTTTACTATTTGTGTTTACTAAAATAATTTAATTACTATAACTAAACTGTTTTATTTTACCTAATTTAGATACAAAAATATTTCCACTAAAATAAGACAAAATATATATTTCGAAAAAAGTTTAAGAAAAACAGTGTAATAAGATAATTTTGAATGTTATATTTCATATGTTGAAACATGGTTCAAGTTTTTAACTTATTTAAAGTAAAAAAGATAATTAAAAACAATAATAAATAACAATTTTATTCATTAAATGATTAATAAAATAAACTACTGGTACCCGGTACTTTTCTAAATCATTAATTGATTGCGTACGAATTTTTCATTCATGCCTGTGTGTGGTTTTTTTTTTTTTTTTTGTAATTAATGTAATTTTTAATTATTTTATTTTTCATTTATTAAATGCTATAAATTATTCCTTAATTCTTATCTTCTAATTTTATTTTTCAGTTTCATAAATTTTTTATTTATTTTGTAAAAACAAAAATAATTTTAACATAATTTTTAGTTTAATTTATATGAAATATATTTCTAATAATAATTTCTAATTATAATTTAAAACATAAAATAAAATGTTTTCTGAAAATTATAATAAACAGGTTTTCTTATTAATTTAGAAAAATGTTAAAAATATAGCCAAATACATAATATTAAATTTGAAGGGCTCGCACTGTTCATTGAATTCTCTCGCGGCTACAACGACTACGACAGAAACGTCTACGCCGTCATCGTCTACGGTGGCAACGTCTACGGCAACAAAGTCTACCTTTGTTTCTGTCGTCCCATTCTTGTATTATGTAATCGTTTTTGTTTGGTTGTTTTCCTTTGTTTTTTTGTATAATTTTCAGTTTTGATGGAAATAATTGTTTTTTAATTTTTTTTATATTTTTTATTTCGATTTTTTATAATTTTTTTTTGTTTATTGAATTACAGTGAACATCTATTGTTTATTGATAGTGCTTTTTACTGTTTCAGCCTATTGATTTCAATAGTTGGCAACAGCTTATTTCTCAACATTATTAATTTGGATAAATTATTTATTTATTTATTTTGTGGTTTGTTTACATTCTTGACAGTAGCTGTTCAAATCGGCTTTCAATAAGAATAATTTTTGATTGTTTAATTTTTAAAATTCCGATAATTTAATTTTACGATAATTAAAATCCAAAAAATGGTATACCACTTTTTTGTGTTCTGTGTCTTATTGCAAAAATTTGAACGTGTTATTCTTTTTGCTTAAAAAATTAGCATTTAATTTTTATTTAACTTTTTTTTTATCTTGTTTTGTTTTCAAATCATAAATTAACATAAATTATTTTGAAAAAAAATTATAATTAAATTATTTTTGTTTTGAATGATTTTTAATTTATGGATTATTTTTTTTTTTTGGTTCTTACTTAAAATTATTTTTTTATGGAATTTTAAAATTTTTCCCACAGTTTTTGTATTTTCCATTAATTTATTTTCTGTGATGTTTTTTTATTTATGTTATTTCGTATTGTTTTCCACTTATTTGAATTTTATATAATTTTTGTAAGTTAACTAAACTAAACCAATACCATTATGTTATTTTTTATTTAATATAGAATTTCAGACTTAAAACAATAATTAAAAATAAGTTAATATTTATCTCTCAATTCTATTGGTCTAGGATTTTACATGGAGTTATAAGTATTATGTTGTTTTGGTGTCTTTTTAATTGCGACTATGAATTTTGATAAAAAGTAATTTTTTTTACTTTATTCTGTTTGTTTTTTTTTTTTCAAGTTTTTTTTTAGTTTTGTCAATTGGATTTATTATTTTGTTTGTTTATGTTTTAATAAATTTTGTGTTCATTATGTTTTTGTAAAGTGCTTCTTCTGTTTTATTATTATTTTTTTTTAATTTAATTTATTGAAGTGAACCGCTATTGGCTGTTGGCCATTTCATCAATAGAATTGTTTCCAATAATTTTAATTTTAATTGATCTTTTATTTATTTATTTATTTTGCTTGTATCGTGGATTAGTCGCCTATTTTGGATGCTATAATTCTCCTCCCGTTAAAAAATTTATTAATCGGGCAATATTAATTCACTTGTTTTATTTATATATATAATTTTTCTATTAGAATTTGTTTGTTAAATTTAATTTCTAAAACAAAACTATTTTTGACACTTCAAAATATTTAGTGGAATTTAATTATATTGTATTGTAAAATTGTTTTTATGTTTTTTGTTTAAAATATTTTCATCAAAGATTTCGTCATTTTGCTCGCAGCCCCTGTTAAAAACAAACTTTTAGCGCGAAATTTAAAATATATTTTATTGTTTTGAAATCAAAGTTTATTTTGAGTTACAGATAAATACAGATGAGCTTAATAATTAAGTTTTAGTTTTTTTCAAATTCTTTGCCAAATTTTCACTTTTTGTTTTTTGCTTGTAAAACTTGCATTTAATTTTTTTTTTTTTATTTTGTTTTGTTTTGTTTTCAAATTATAAATTTTTTTAAATTATTTTTGTTAAATTTATGATAAAATTAAAATCGAACCGTTTAAATGCCACAAAAATACATTTTTAAGAGTTTGTTGATTTCAGTTTTACTTTCTTGTGGCATCTATCTCTACCATTGTGTCTTTCAGGTTCTTTTTTTTTATTTGTAAGCAAACTGAATTTTGTTCTGAATGACTTTCTCTGGTTTTTAATTTATGGTTTTCTTATTAAGTTTTGTTTGAGTTTCTTATTTAAAAATATTTTATAAAATATTTTTTTTTTATTTTTTCAATTATTATTTATTTTTTAAATGAAAATTGTTTGTATTGAAGACAAAGTGGTTAACTAACGAAATAATTTATTGGCAGTTTTTATTTGTTCACTACTTTTTTGTATTTCAGTAAAATATGTGCAGTTTTAATGAAAATAATTGTTAAATCTTTTTTATTTATGTTTTCAATAATAATTTTTAATAACATTTTCTAAACTGTTTTATACTTTACTTTTATATGGTTTTGTTAATAATTGAAATTTTATATTAAACTTTATATATGAAACTTTATATTACAGAATTTTTTATTATTTAGCTTTTTATTTTAAAAATGTTATAGATTATTTTTTAAATCTTATTTTTGTTTCTATTTTTCAGTATTAGTACCTGTAATTTTTGTTTACAAAAAAAAAAATTGAAATTAATTTTAACATAATCCTTAAATTTATTTTATGCTAAAAAAAATTAAAATTGGGAAATATAGTGCATAATAATATTTGGAATTAATAATTAAAATTTCTTAAAATCATATTATGTAGGTGATTAATAAATAATGTCTAAGATGTTTTTCTGGGAATATAAAATTTAGAAATGTTACATTGTTTAAATTAATATATTTAAATAATTTTTATTGATTGAAGTTGTTCTTTTTTCTGTATTATTGCAGTATTAATTTATATTAAATTTGAAAAACATCCAGTTATTCTAGAATAATTATTATAAAATTTTTTTTATTAGTTTAAATTTTTGACAATAATTGGTTTTTTTCCTTGTAAAACATATTTAAAATCGTTAATTGATAACATGAAAAATAAATTCTTGTGCTATTTTTTCAGTTGTTTTTATTTACTTTAAAATTTGTCACACGAATTTTGTTTAAATTATTTTTTTTTATTTAATAATTTATTTAATTTGAAAACAGAGCGCTGTGATTGTACTTAATGACGTAGGTTGCATGCCATTGGCTGCCTTTTTTTGTCTCCGCCTTAAGCCGCTCCCGAGCAGAGTGCAGCGCTCACCAACTGAGCGCTACCAACGCCACCACGCGGCAGTTGAGAAGTTGTCGTTGAAATGAAAAGATTTACTTTGAAAAACATGGCGTCTTTTTTTTTTTTTTTGATTCCTTTGTTCTTCATTTTTCATTCTTTAAAATTAATGTTTTCGATGAAATGATTTTGTGAATTGAATTCATTTCACCTTTTAATTGATAATTAAAGCAACTTCATTATTAATTTGGCAAAAACAATTTTGTGTACAATTTTTTAAATATGACGCGGTTTTTGGTAACCAGGTGTTTCCTACGTTTTTCTTTTTGTATTTCTTAAACCACGTTATAAATTAAAACATTCTTCTTATTCATAAGGCCTAATATAATTTAACAAGTATTGTTGTTTTTGTTAATGATGCAATTTTGTAATATTGAAGTTTATAATACTTTTTAATATTAATAATTGTTTTCACAACAGAAATCAAAAATTTGGTGTGCATATTTAAATTAATATTTTTTTAAAAAAAATTCATTTTGTATAATTTAATTTTTTTAACATAAACATTGGTATATACAAGAGGCACTTTTAAATTATTTATGTTTTGATGATAACTGAGCGAAAATTATTTTGTTTTTGTTTCATTTTAGATTTACGTACATTAAATTTAGAACTTTTGTAAAACGTTTCAATGATATTATTTTTTTTTCTTGTTTTTTATTTGACTATTTTTCAATTTTTTTTTATTCTGCTGCATAAATTTAAATTTATGTATTGTGTTTAGAATTTTTAGATTTGTATTAAAATGTTTTTTTAAACTGTATTGGCAACAAATAAGTTGTAACTTAGACTTTGCCCTGAAATCAAAATATCAAATAACTCAAGTAAATTAACAAAGTAATCGTATTAGTTTTGTATTTAATTTTCTTGTTTTTGTTATTTTCTATCGTATATAATTTAATTATTTATGAGTTGTTTGATTATGGTAAGCCTAAATTATTATAAAATTTAAAAATTATTTTAATAGTGTTTTCCAATTATTTTCAATGAAAAAGAAAATGTTAACATTAATTATTATTATTTTTGTTATTTTTTATGGTATATTATTTCATTACTGTTTATAATTTTTTAATAGTGTTTTTTCCATTAAGTCTTTAAATTTAATTAGTAAAAAAGTTTTCTGTGAATTATTTGATTTATATTAAGCTTTAATTATTATAAAATGTATTGATTTTAAAATTTAGTAATTATTTTAAGTGTTTTCCAATTATTTTCAATGAAAAAAAAAAATGTTAGCATAAATTACATACAAGTTTCTTTTATTGTTGATTTTTTTTTATTGAACAAAATTTAATGTTAATGAATATGCTGATGGGTTCAATTCAACTTAACATTTGGTTTTTATGTATTTTTCAAAAAGGTTTTTTTTTTTGTATTACATTTTTTTTTTTTTTAAAACATTTTTTAAATTAACACTTATTTTAGTTATTAAAATTGAAATTTTTTTTAGCAAAACAGTTAGTCTCTAAAATTAAAATTGCACAAGTAAAACACAAAAATTAAATTAGTTGAGGCATTCTTTTTAATCTATTCTTGTTTGATTTTTCGTTTTTTTTAACTTGTTTGATTTTTCGTTTTTTTTTTTTTAACTTGTTTGATTTTTCGATTTTTTTTTAACTTGTTTGATTTTTCGATTTTTTTTTTAACTTGTTGGATTTTTCGATTTTTTTTTTTTAACTTGTTTGATTTTTCGATTTTTTTTTTAAAACTTGTTTGATTTTTTCTTTGTTGATTTTTACGCTTCATCTCTTAAAGCATTCCCCATTTTATTTTATTTGGCAAATAAGATTAAATCTTTTTCGTGGAATTTTAGTGGAAAATCTTGTTTTAAAATTGATTAAACTCGTACTGATTTTCATTCTTATTTATACTTCTTTTTTTTAAATTTTGTCATCTTAATTTATTGCTTTGTGTATTAATTTATGAAATTTTAAGTTTTTGTTAAGCACATATTTCTGTTGCGAGTTATTTTTACTTTTTACAAACTTAGTACGATTTTTTTTCAATACTCTTTCAACAATTTTTCAAAATATTTCTGAATCATGGTTAAAATGTTAAGTTTATTATTTACTGTACATTTGGAATTTATTAATATTTTACAATAATTTTAATACAATTATCTTTTATTTTTTAAATGATACTTCTTTCAATTGGCAGATCTTTTTTTAATCAGTAAATATGTTTTTTTAGTCTTTAGTTACCGTACTAAAATTTATAAATTACTTTAAAAAAAAAGAATTTTTTTATTACTTTATTTTTCTTTTAATAAATGTTTTACATTATTATTTAATTCTTATTTTTAATTTTATTTTTCACTTTTATTAAATGTTATTTTTTTTTTCGTTTAAAAACAAATTTAATTTTTACCTGAAACAAAAAAAAATTATTACTGAATGTAAAATATTAATTAAAAAAATTTAAACACAAAATTAATTTTTTTGCATCGATCCCATTAATCATTTTAAAAAGTAAAATTGCTGTAATTGAGCTAGTTTAGTAGTGCGTTTAGTGAAAAATTATCTGTTTTTAAAACAATTGCCTACTATGTGGATTTTAGAACAGTTTGCAAAGAATTTTATTTTTAGATTAAAATGGCACTCAAAAGGTAACTGTTTTTGCTTTCTGCTTTTTTGTTTTGTTTTTTGTTTTTGTTTATATTTTTTAATTTTGTTAAAAATAATTTTTTATTTACTTATTGTTTTCGTTTATTACTATTGAAAAACATTTTTGTTAACCTATTCTTAATTTTTCTTTAATCTTGGTTTTTATAGCAATTTACTTTTGCAATCTTCGTACATGTCTTTAATTGAAATTGTTTTTAATTTTTATTGAACTAGATTTCTATTGTTTATTAAAAAAATAATTTTAACCCTGGACTGTTGGGCATTTTATCAATACAATTGATTGCAATAGTTGGCAAAAGCTTTTATTTTAACATTATTAATTTCATTGTTTTCAAATCATAGTATATTTATTTTTTTTAAAAATTTTTTTTTAATTTTTTTTTAAATTTTCCCCCTATGGGAGAGGTGATAAATAGACATGTAATAAATAATAATTAAATAAATATTATTTACCTTCCTTTTATCTTTTGCATTTCGTGATCTAAATAAGTGACACCATCAAGACTGTATTTAAGAGATTTTTGATGAGTATTATTTTGTTGATTAATTTTTAATTTTTGACGGTTCTTTTTTTTTATTTTTATTTTTCTGTTACTCATTTTTCTTTAACAACTACCAAAAAATTTCATTTGAAAAAATTAATAGTTATTTGTTTTGATTTATTTTTTCCAAAGCTAGCACAACGAATTAAATTTTATTTAAAAAAAGAGTATTGTTTGCACTGATGAGGACGGAAAATTTGCCAAAAACTTGTATTTAAATTTTTTCCCCAATAATTTTTTTTAAAAAATTTTGTTTAATTTTTTATTATTAACTAAGCTTTGAGAATGTATTGGTTTTGTATGCGCAGTTCATGTGGTTTGAAATCTTTGATTTTTTTTTAATTATCTCATCATTTATTTTTTTCTAGCTCTATTTGCTTTAATTTATTTTTCTTATGACAGAGTTTTGAATGGTTTAATTTGGGTCCTGGTATTATTAATTGACGTTTTTTTTATCAGGATTCGCATCTAATTTTCCTATTTTTTTTATGGTATTTAATTTAATTAATGTTTATAAAATAATATTAATATTAACTATGTTGTTTTTCTTCTGTTAGTCATCATCTTGAGTTCTAGGAAAAAGCTCATAACATTATTTTAAATATATTTTTTTAATTTTTTGCTCAGTCTATCGTTATATGTAGGGACAACTTAATCTGTATCATATTTTAATTTATTTTACATTGGATTTGTTATGGTTTTTGTTGTTATTTGCTTTTTTCTAAATTAAAAGATGTTCATGTTTAATTAATTAACTGATGAATATTATTTTGTTAATCAATTTTCAAGATTTAATTATTAACTACAATTTATATTTACAATGTGTTTACAAATGTGAAGGTTTATAGTTGTTTGATGTATATTAAAGTATGAAAAAAAATAAATTATTTTATATTTTAATTTAAATTTTATTTTTATTTTTTTTAAACGTTTTTATTTTTCAATAAAAAAATATATTTTAATAATATCAATTTTAATTTTTTAAATTCTTCATTCCTTCTAAGACTGAATAATTATTATTCTAGGTGAATAATTATTTCTAGTTAGGAAACTATATGCTAGTTGTATTTTAATTATTTTGGTTTACTGTTGTTTATTACAAGGTTTATTTTAAAATTACCAAAATTTTGGTCACAGTTTTGCTAACACCTTAATGGATCTTTAATGCTATATTTAATATCTAAATCGACATTTAAATTTTTTTACATTTAAATTTATATAGGGTTTCCGTTTTGTATTTCCACATCTTGAAAGTTAATACCAGATCTTTTATCATGTATTTTTGATTTTTTGTTTAAAAATTTTTTTTTTAGTTTTAAGAATTTAAAATATTTTTAAGACTAAAAAAAATTGATGCGTAATTACCCGAATTTTATCTGTAAATTTTGTTTATTTGTTTTATGTTTTAATATTAATTTTAGTTTGTTTCATGACAATAAAATTATAACTTACTTTATTTATTTTTTTTTATTCTGAATTTGAATATATTAAATTTTCTATGATCAATATTTTCCTGCTTTGTTAATTTTAATAAATTTTTATTAAATTAAAATTTGTGTAATAATTATTATTTTTGAACATACCACAATATTATATTTTAACTTATATTAATTTAAATAGATTTTTTTACATTTACTTGTTTATCTTATTAATTTGTTTTTGTAATTTTAACTATTTTCTGCTTCAAATTATAATTGTATCAAAGCTCTAGTTGCACTAAATCTATTGTTATTCTTAACCAACACATTCAGTGTAAAATCGGCTCTGAATAACTACAGGTGTGTAATTTAATGCAATATTTTAATATAGAATTGCGGATTAACCAGCCACATGAGGTTAATAATTAAACCAAAATGAAGGCCGTCAACATCCTCCTCATCTTAAGCGTTACCGCTTATCTCATAATTTATTTAGATGGGAAATTAGTTGCGGAACGTATAAATAATAAACAAAAAAATAAAAATCATCTTAAAACAACAGAGGAAAAAAATGGCAAATTAAAAAATGATTTTACAAAATACCAGAAAAAACAGAAAACTACAAATACAAAGTTAAAAGATAAAAGTAACTTTTTTTATTTGCATAAAAGTTTTAAGGCGTCTCTTAAATCGGTTAACAACCATATAAAAGTCAGAGTAACACCGAAGAAAACAACAAAACCTCCTGCAAAACCAAAACCAACTGTTAAACCAAAACCAACTGTAAAACCAAAACCAACTGTAAAACCAAAACCAACTGTAAAACCAAAACCAACTGTAAAACCAAAACCAACTGTGAAACCAAAACCTACAATTAAACCCACAGTAAAACCACCAGCATTAAAGTTGTCTTCACAAATGGCTGGAGCTAAAAAAGGTGAAATTTTTGTTCTGGTTTTTATGTTCCTTTAAGTTAAATCATTTTGCTATTACACAGTTTGCTATAATTTACACAACATAAACAGTAGGATTGCAAATGGTGCTAAAGCTGATCGAAATTCATTGCCATGGATGGTAATGTACACTTTATATCAACTAAAATAGATTTAAAATTGCATAATAATTAATAATAATTATGCTGTCGCACATACTTTAAGATAAATAAAAATTTCCTCGAGCGCATTAACACGTGCCGACTCAGTTGTAGAGGTCATATTTTAAAAAGTGTTTTATATTATTAAATCGGAGGTGTTAATTAATGTAAATTTAAAAAAAATAACGTCATCTAACGAACACCCTATATATAAACCAAAAATTTAAAATGCATTTTTTAATAGTTTTATTTTTTTACATTACAATTTAGTTAAATTTTTTTTATTGTTACAGGCAGCGATTTTTAAAGAAATAAATGAACTATACAAAGACACAGAATTCATTTGCGGAGGATCTCTCATTAGTTCGTGGTTCGTTTTAACTGCTGGACAATGTTTCCTGGACATTCGTAAAAAATGGATTGTGTGAGTCTGTTTTTTTTTTTTTTTTTTGCATTTTAATTGTTGTTAAATATTTTCTTTTTATTTT
>JAQGAY010000686.1:0-21806 GCA_034698085.1 Polydesmus angustus | reverse complement strand
ATCCGAACAAGATTTATTCTTACTTTCTTAAATCATAACAAAATGTATTCTTAATTTCTTAAATCAGAACAAGATTTTTACTTGCATTTGAACAATGTTTTTGCTGAAATTTGAACAATGTTTTTGCTGAAATTTGAGCGAGTTGATGAAAGCGAGTGTAACTGAACGCATGCGCCCACATGCGGATGATTTAAGGAAGTTGGAAGCGCATACAGGTGTTAATAATAGGTGAGCGAGGATAATAATAATAATGAAACGAAATAAAAGATTCGTCTTAATGAAATAGCGAACGAGTATAACGAGTACTTTTGCGAAGTAATTATACTCGGATATATTGAGGTGGGTGTTTTCGGTTCCTCCGCTAAGTCTACCGCAAACTCCCACTTTTTGCATTTTTAACCCATTCTTTCAATAGTACGTAATATGCCCCGCACACACGCCGAGGTTGAACGAAGAGGCACTTAACGCGTTTTGCTTTATCTTTTTTTTTCTTTTCTTTTTATTGGATTGTATTCGAAGAGGAGCGAATAAGTGCGAGAGCGTTTTGTGTGTTAGTTAATTACGGTGCGGTTTCATCTTCATCCTAAACACGTTTATCACTTTCTCGCATCTATCGGTACCGTAGTACTGCAAATTCGCCTCGTCGCCTACTTTCGTGCGGTTTTCATTCCATTCCTTTTTATTTTTGGCTTCTCTCTCTCTGCTTCAGCTGGAGATTTAATTTAAATAATTTTTGCAAAAGAGATGTGTGTGTTGTTTTTTAAACCTCTCCGCGCCTGCGCTTTTTAATTCTTCCTCGAGACTCGTTTCCACACTTCTCACCAGAGATTCGACGTGGGAAATTACACGAAATGCCGCCGCGTTGAAATTGAAATGCCGTGCGGGTATTTGCCAAAAGTATGTGGATTTTTTTTTTCAAATTGGGAACTTTTCTTCGGAAACTCTCGTGCTGGTTTTAGATCGAAACGAGATTTTTTTTTTTTTAGATTTTTAATGGGAGCTCAAACATTTGTTTAAAATGGAACCTATTCTGAAATCTTAGCTGTGCGCAGGCGTATTTTTTTAAAAACAAAAAAAAATAAATAAATAAAAACCTATTTTCTTAAGTATTTTTATTGCATCAAAGTTTGGTTGTCACTATTTGGAACAAAACTCGTGAAGAAGAGTGTAAAAGTAGCTTTAGCGAGCAAATACAATTGTTGTCTTATCGATTTGTGACGTGTATTTCGTCCGCCTCGAGGCTATTTGTGACCGGAAGTGCGAAGCCGCTGTAAATTTTTGGTCTCGATACACACACACGTATTTTTACTATTGATAGCTTCTATTGTTGTTGATGGCTTTATTCTTTTTTTTTTTTTTTTGTGATGAAATACTCAGTCGCCGGTCGTTTCCGTTTTCGGTTGTGGAGAGAAAGAAATAAGTTTTATTTAGTTGAAAATAAATGGTTTATGAATCGGAAGTTAAGCGGATCACGTGAACTGTTTTCGGGTATGACGTTTGTTATTCTTTTTTCCTTAATAAGTCCATCAACGCAATTTCAAGCTTTGACGGCTTTATGGTCAACGGTTTCGACTTGCATTAGCTTATCCTTATTAAAGTTTGGGGTTTTTCGATTATGCGTGTTGGATTTCACGTGTGCCATCTGCTTTTGTTGGTCCGATGATGAACGCAAATCCGATCATTCAATCTTCGGATTTGAACACAACACATGTCTCCGACGAAACCTTTTTTTTTTTTTTTTGCTCTCTACATTTTGGGTGAATGGGGCTGGCTCCTCTCTAATGTCAAAGACTCGATAGCCGACAAAAAAAAAAACACCGAGCGTATCAAATTTTACTTTTTTTAATGAGGAGAACAATTTATCATAAAAATATTAAATTTATGGTCTTTCGCGCTCTTTGCTGTTGGAGAAAGGGGCATTTATGGAACTTAAAAATTAGAGTAAGAATTTTGCGAACATTTCATAGGTTTCATTGTTGAAAGAGGGGGGGATGAACTATCAAAACGAAGGGGAATGTGTTTTATTCGGCTTGAAACTGAGAACGTTCAAGTTGCTTCAACGCGCAATTTTTACATTTAGATCATTATTTAATTAAAATTACAGAAAAATACAAGAGAATTTTTAAAAACTTAGATGAAGTGCTTACATTGTACAGGATGTTCCTTGGATGACGTTAGTTTTGAAA
Source organism: Polydesmus angustus (assembly GCA_034698085.1). Lineage (NCBI taxonomy): Eukaryota > Metazoa > Arthropoda > Diplopoda > Polydesmida > Polydesmidae > Polydesmus > Polydesmus angustus. The sequence goes on along the minus strand of JAQGAY010000686.1, from coordinate 19,620 downwards.
CATGAAAAAATCAGTTGAATTTTAATGAAAATGAATTTTTTTTTAAATTTACATTAATTAACATCTCCCATTTAATAATAATAAACAATTTTTAGAATATGACCTCTACAACTGAATCGGCACGTGTTAATGCGCTCAAGGAAATTTTTATTAATCCTATGGTAGATGCCGGCACATGTCGAGATTCAGTCGGCAGGTGCAGGCTGAAAGTCCGCGAAAGCTTTAGACGTCAAAGTGAGCACGTTTACACGTGCCGACTCAGATTTAGAGGTAGTTTGTTATTATTTTTTCCGTTTTTAAAGTCGTTTTAACTAAATATTAGTTAGTAGAAATTTATTATTTAATCGTTTGCTCCCACCAAAACTTTAAATCAGAGAGTGTAGATCTGGAAATGTGGCGGCAAAGAAATATATACTGTACAGTATAAAGCCCTAAAACATTTTTTTTTACATCTAAAAATTGCAGTTATCGAGTTAATATTTTATTTCTCAATATCATGTGGAGTATCAATCGATGTTTTTAGTATAATGGAGCTGTCTGTTTCAGAAGACTCGTAAGTGGTCCTCGCTTTTATTTCCAGCTAAATTCCGTTACCTAACGTTTTTTCTCTTCTTACGCTGAAGCTTAGTAGTTTTTGTTAAGAGACGACTTATTCTATTGGCTTTAAATTGACGTGATACGCCACTCTCCTCCCTCACTCCTTCACTCTTTCTCCGCCGTAGTGTGGGTTTCCCGAGCAACAACAAAGCTGGACATGACATTTAAGAGCAGCGCGCATCTATTTCATCTATTACGCACTAAGCTCTTGTTTTCACCGGCAATCACGCGTATTACATCTCAAATATACGCTCGTATTTTTTTGATTTCTTTTCTTTTATTCCATCTTTCCAGCTATTATTAGGTTAAGAAAAAAAAAAGCATCTTGAAACCCCGCCCACTCAATCTTTTCTTCGGCGGTATTTATTTTTTTTTTTACTTCCTCATCGCGCTCTTTTTTACGCGCCCACCTTTTGACCTGTGCTAACACGGTGTAATCCTTCATGTTTTTGACAGCTTCCATGTTCTTCGCTATATACGCTTTATGGAGCATGATTGATGTTTCGATATTAAAGTGGATTACACTATAAATATATACGTAGAAGTTTTTTATATTTTTGCAACAGGGTGGAGATTGATGTGCATGTGTGTAAGGTGGTGGCGTGTTCTTCGTCGCATTTCACATGTGCCACGCAGATACACAAATTTATCTAAATTGAGCTCTGAATTCAATTTTTTTTTTTTACTTTTAAAGAAAAAAAAATATTAAAAGGGTAAAAAAATATTTTTTTTTTGTTTCTTAGGCGTATATTAAACCGTTTCTTTATATCTTTATTTCTATGGAAATTGTAAAGTGAGGCGCCTTTGTTTTTTCACGCTTTTTCCTTCACGTTGGCGCTCGTGATGAGCGTTTGATTTAGGCAAAAAAGTCAATGTCATCTTTTTACAACGTTGAATTAACATATTCAATCTTATTTATTTTTTTGAGACGCGGAATAATTTACATGATTTGAATAATTTATTTTTTAATGGAGTTTTTTTTTTTCTTTAAAAAAAATAAATAAATGTTGAATGAGGGAAAGTTGATTTAGTGTTAGATTTTTAAGGGTTGTTAATATAATATAGAAATAAATTGAGACGCTGAGAGCTTCCATTATTCGCGATTTATTTTTTGTTTATTGAAGGTAAATAAAGGATTTTCGTAAACTAAACTAACGCGCGCAAATTGAGATAAAGTAATCAGCTGATATTACCATTCAACGAGGTTTTTTAATCGTATGTATGAAGTGCGTTAACGCGTGAGGAATCGACTTAAAGTCAGGTAAACTTGTTGCTTTTTCTACGATTCTAATTGGATTTTTAATAGGGAAAGACGAGTGTGCGAGCGCGGTAGTTAGTTAATAGAGGCGCAATTGTGTTTTTGGAATTGCGCTGAGGAGTCGCGGGGCGTGAATTATCTTTATAGCTTTTACTTATTTTGGGATTTCAAGATGCTCGTTCACTCTTTTGTTAAGTGCAATAATAAGGATGGAAAAAGAGCGCGAGTATGAAAATGCGCGAGCGATGGAGAAGCGTGCAGGCAGTTCGCTCCGTTTAATGGACTTTCTCCGCCATTAAATGTTTGACGCCGGCGCTAAATACTCTTAATTCCAGGCTTAACGACTTTTCATTGGAATCCACACTTCCGTGCAATTAGAAATGGTTCAGTCACGGATCGTTTTTCACTTAATTTCAATATTTTTTTTTCTTTTTTCGTTCTTCTTTTTTCTTACCCGACATTCTACGCCATCTTTTTTGATAGGGAACTTCCGAGAGATAATGGCGAATTCTTGTTCGAGCTCAAAATTTCGGTCTCAGTGACGTTCGGTAACGACGGGTAACGATGACGAGGCGAAACGCTGTTGACTACTATATCCAGTTAACAACTGTTTTTATCTTTCGCTAATAATTGTCATTGTTAAAAATACACTTCAAGTTGACTGTTTTTTTTTTTCTTTTTCTGAAAAAATAAATATGAATCATTTATTGAAAAAATAAATAAATTGCTAGCATTATTGATTAATTTTTCTATTATTATTTTGTTATTATTATAGTTCAGCTGTGTTTTCTTTTGCAAAATTGGGTATTATTCTGCTCAATTTTTTTTTTTTTTAAAGTATGACTACAATAGAGGATTTTTTTTTTCTTTTGTTTACTTTTTTTTATTTTTTTTTAAATGAAACTGGTTTGTATTTTTTGGGTTCTTGAATTCTTTGACATAACAAAAGTTCTCGTTGAGATCAAATTTTATAATACCGGTAAATTATCTCTTATTGTTAACGTTATTTTTTGACATCGGAGATTTTAATTTTCTTCCTAAAATAATGTTTTTATTCCCTTTCTTTTTTTTTCTTCTTCTTCTTCAAACTTCGGGTTTAAAAAAATAATAACGAGTAAATAATGACGAATCTATTTATTTATTTATTATTTTTATTGATGTGTGGATATAGGGAGTTAATAAATGTCAGGAAAAAAATGTAGCGATCGGTGAATTTGTCGGCGCGGACACTGGCAAATTAATTGCTTTTTAGTAAATAGTAAGTTGAATGCACTTGATTAGGTCAGTCATATATATCTTTTGACATGCATCATGTAATATTAAGATCCGGGCTAACTCGGACGATGCAATATTAGTTGTAAGACGATATTGGCTGAAAATAGGAAGAAAGAAAGAGGAAAAAAAAGCGAATTAATGGTGTTGTCTACGATGTATGTTGTTTCTATCTAGTTGCCTTGGCAACACCAAAATAATAAATGACGACGCTTCTCTCCGCTCTTACCTTATTTGAAGACTCCTACCGTAGCGCAGGTGGATAGAGGAGTGGACTCGGGCTAAGAGACGAGATAGATTAGGCAATAAACAACGCTCGTAACATTTCGTCCATCGCTATTTTCCAATTTCGTTCGGTGTTATTGTCCTTTGTTCCCGTCACTCCCCGCGGCACAGCACCTAACCCAGCCACATCTTCATTGAGGGGGTGAGCCAAGTAATCGAGGTGATAAAAGTATTGTCGATATCGATGAAATCGATTTATTTTCATTAATTTTTAACAGTCCCAGCTTTTTTTTAAAAAAAATGTTATACGAGTTGGGTTAAGTTGGTCAGGATGGGACAGAAAAAACCAAACCAAATTTACACAAATTAAATTCAAATTTCGTGTTTCCATTTATTTTCTATCATCTGAAATTTGATAATTTAGGGTAATTTTTATCGAACGATAATTTTGAAAAATCAATAAATAAGTCGAATTTTAATGATAAGGAGCTACTTTTTTTTATTTGCACTCGGCAACATCTCATTTTTAATAATCAAAAACTATTTTTGAAATACGACCTCTGCAACTGAGTCGGCACGTGTTAACGCGCACTGGAGCTAGCGCTTGAAGTCACAGCATGTGCAAGCATCAACCATAGGGTTAATGGAAATTTCTGTGAGCGCATTAACATGTGCCGACTTAGTTTGAGAGGTCATATAAAAAAAAAATTATTTTTGATTATTAAAGATGAGAAATATGAGAGTAAATAAAAAATAATTCATTTTTATTAAATTGATTTTTCAAAATTATCGTTTGATAAAAATCACTCTATATTTCTTTGTTTTGACGTCTAAACACGTGAAAGTTGACATTTCCTACATCATATTTGATGGCAAATTGCTGGTACAAATCCAGCTATGTCTATACTTTGCCGTTAATAGTAGGTTACTATTAAAATTATTATTATTATTAGTATCTAACATCTCCAGTAGGTCATTGATTCCAAAGATGATTGCGCGTATCTGAAAAATAATGCGGATAATTGATAATCTTTGGATAATCATTAATTTAACACGGATGAATTTTGAAAGCTGAATAAATGATATTTTTTTGGGGGGTATTAAAATTGAACGCGTATTTATTGTAAAATGCTTTACTTGAAAAGAGCGCAAACTATTTTCTGTTAGGCGAAAGAATTTTATTATCGTAAGCTTTTATAATAATTTATGAAAGCTCGTTATTGCTTTTTTTTATCCTCGCGTTAAAAAGTTGCTCTTCTTCCTATTGATCTTTTTTTTTATTTTTTTAAAAAATTATTATTGTTAGCTCCCGCTTCTACCGTTTGTAAATAGTCCAAATACAATTAAGAGTACAGTCACGTTCGTGCCAATTTAATTTGTAATTTGTAAATAATTTTTTTTTTTATTATTATTATTTTCTTATTATAATAACACGAACAATAGTTTTATCTCGATTTTGTTATTTACGACTAGGGGTTGTAAATTTGCTGGAAGCGTGCTGCACGGTATTTATACCTCGCGTTAATTGATTATTACTCATCGATTGCCACCTATTGTTTACTTTGGCATCTGACAAGACTAATTTCCGCTCCGAATTGCGCGCGCATACTTATCTCTCTTCTTCTCCGCGATGAAACAATCGGATGGGAAACATTTTGCACATATCAAAATGATGTTTATGGCTATTGTAAGGTTGTATTTTATATTATTCGAGATCTCGATCTCCAGCGTTATTTATCGATCTGCGGGATTTTTGGCATCGACTGAAAGATATAAATATTGGACTGCTTATTCGCTGCTTGACTTCTTCCTTCAAAATTTTGAGGGGCTGAATACTTTTTTTTTCTTATTTCTTTTTATTTTATTTGCCGAACAAGCTCGTTGTCGGAACAAGATGAGCGATGATGACGTCGATAAGCCGTTGCTACATTAATTTCGATAAGCTTTAAAAATCCAATGGTCTTTCTCTCTATATATTATGGGAGAAAAAGTTGGACGAGGGAAAAATAAAATATCGTCGTTGTCGAGTTTGTCATCAATTTTTGATAAAGTTTGATTGAAACGTTGGAGAAAAAGGCAGTAAAATAATTAAATACGGTAATTTTTTTTTTACTACTACTACTACCGTTGACGTAGGTTTTTGTATCGAGGAAAATGTGATGTTTTTCTCCTTCTTATTAAATAAATATTTTATGAGTTCGGCAGTCAGAAATGTCAAATTTCGTTTGGCGCCGTAATGATGAATGGGATTTTTATGTTTTCATTCGTGGGGGAGAACATACACACTCGAAAACATTAACGCTTTATCGACTGCAATTAGATTTCACAAATATTGAGTTTTTTTTTAATATTCTTAAATGTTGATACAACGAATTTTTTTTAAAAAAATTTTAATAACAAAATTTAAAAAGTACTTTAACTGTCAATGCGCTTCTACATTAATTTACGGAGAACTTGAAATGTATGGAAAGGTTCACTTTAACGGTAAAATATTTTATTTACCGCGGTGAAAAACTTTAATCGATACCGGTATAGCGAAAATGTCTAAATTTATGTTTTGATGTAATTTGAGATTTCTGGCGTTATTAAATTATTTTTGAGGTTTCAAGTTTTATTCATCTCGAAGTCTAGATTATTTGCCAAGTTTTAATGTCGATGAAATGTATCAAATTTTTTTAAAAAAATATTTATTGATTTTTTAATAATAATAATAAAAGTTTAGGCGGTTTCCTAATTTCGTTGTATCGACATTTTAAAATTGTAAACGAGGTGAGAAAAGGAAGTGTGGGAGATTGAATAAATTACTGTTTTTTAATATTTTGTGTGTTTTTTTTTGTTACCGTCGACGAAGCATCTAAGCCGAATTGGAAATGAGATTATGTAAGAAGAACCGTCATTTTCATGTGTTTTTTTTTCTATATGTATATAATAGATCGGGGTAAAACTTTTTTCTATGAACACGGATCAAGATCGAATCGCGAGAAAATGATGGATGATGAGGGTGAAGAGAGAAGAATAAGTGCGCGGGGGGGATAGAGAAAAAAATAATAAAAATAAAAAAAATATGGCAAAATTTTTCGTTTGTATCAGAAAATGTGCTGTTTCGTGAAAAAATAAGAATCGAAAATATGAGGGTAGCGTGTATAATATATCAATATCAACGACAAAAAAAAGATGGTCGAGGGAGGAAGATGGTGGTGGTGGCGGGGGGAAAAAAATAGAAATCGAATATTTGATGTATAGGAGAATGATGCGTGTGATGAATTGTTGTCTATATTCATTGTGATCGGAATTTGTCGTGGATTCTCCAATGTCATGAATCCATTATCCTAAGTGTAGCGTCATAGAAGAAAGAGAAAAAAAAATTGTATATACGCTGTATACGGACATAGATTTACGCCCAAGTACAATGGACCCCAGATTTCAACTTTATTTACATGGCGAAGTAAACAAAAAAATGCAGTTTTATGAATAAGTAAGACGTTTTTTCAACTCCATCAATTTCATAAAAACACTCGTTTTAATGCTTCAACCCATCCTTTGAAGGGACTATTAATATCAGTTTAGCGAAATTATTTTTTGATGACGTTATACGGTTACTATATTTTTTTAGGTAAACTTACAAAATTTACAAATTTTGAGTACAGTACCGATTTCTTTGAATTTTTAGCGGAATTAAATAGTATAGGGTGTTCGTTGGATGACGTTAGTTTTGAAACATGAATAAATCAGTCGAATTTTATTAAAATTAAATTATTTTTTTATATTTAAATTAATTAACGCCTTCCATTTAATAATAAATTTTTTTTTTGGAATATGACCTCTACAACTGAGTCGGCACGCGCTCACTTTGACGGTTAAATCTTTTGCGGACTTTCAGCCTGCACCTGCCGACTGAATCTCGGAATCTAACGTAAGATTAATGGAAATTTCCTTGAGCGCATTAACACGTGCCGACTCAGTTGTGGAGGTCATATTCTAACAATTGTTTTTATTATTAAATGGGAGGTGTTAATTAATGTAAATTTTAGAAAAATAATTCAATTTCATTGAAATTCGACTGATTTATTCGTGTTTCTAAACTAACGTCAACCAACGAACATCCTATAATTTCTTTTAGATTTGTTCAATAGACACTGCGCTCTAAAGCGAAAATATTGCGAGATAACATTGATTTTAAACTCATAGAAACATGGAAAAAGCAGGTTAAATTAGCTGAATTAAACGCAGCTTCGTTTCCAAAAACCTTGTTTAATCAGATAATTAGCTGGCTTTTTGTGCTTTCTCCTATTTTGAGCCGGAAAGCTTTTCATCCAAGAATATAAGCTTAAGTTGATTGGAGAAGTTGTCATGTCACCTGGTGTCATAACAACGCAATTAGTTCATGAATTTTTTCTTCCTATTCACACGGAACGCGGATCCGCATTATTTCTTAGGTTTTGACGCGTTAACTACACGCGGGTGCGCGTAGACTTATGGTAGACGAACGCATGCAGAAAATCTAAGCTTTTATCAATAATAACGTTAAAAAATATATTTCCCCCAACGGTAATGGGCGCCACTTGACTTTGAAAGTGTGAATAAATATTACGGCGGAGGAAATGCGTTAGCTCGGCGATGCGATTGCGTTATTCGTTCGTGGAAAGCGCAAACAATATTGAAAAGAGGAAGAAAAAAAACGAGAGATAGAAGGAAATTGTTAGGTTTTTATTTGTTGTCGTCTGCGATTATTTTTCGATCTTTGTTTGCCGAACTCGATAATAATAAGAGAAAAGAAGTGGTTGAAAATAAATGCGAAGAAGATTTGAATTAGACATCGTCGTAGCTATTACGCCACTCGTGAGAGGAAAAGCTCCTACGCGCTGTTTACACACACGGAATGAACGTTTTGTTTCACCAAACAAATTTTTGCCGAGATAAACGAAGAAGGTGAAATAAAATAAGAAATAAAACGGCGGAATGAGATGTTGATTTTTGCATATGAACGCCAATTGCACGGGGCTTTTTTTCCGTCTTTCCCCTTAAATTTTATTGCCTCGGGAAAAGCAAATAAAATTGTTAGCGAACGCATTTTCGCACTTGGATAATAATCTTAAGACTTTAGCGAATCGACTCTTTTGGGACGAAAGAAAGGTTGAACATCCGGTTTTCTTTTTCTTTTCTTTTTTTTTTTTGACGTATTTTTTCGAGGCTTAAGTGGTGGAAACAAGTGACGCGCCACATTAGAAAGTGACGAAAAGTTAAACGCTGCTGCTTTCGATTGACAAACGCGAATTTGCAAATCTTGTTCTAAGCTTTTATGTAGTTAGTGGGTCGTAAATTATTTCGCACATTTTCTGCTGAATAGATTATACAGGGTGTTAACAAAAAATTAATTTAGAAAAATATTAAAATAGAAAAGAACGTTATTAATGATCATTTTGTCGAAATTCTAGACTTTCGTAGAGCAGAAGTTGATACATTAACGCTTATAAATGTTATTTCGATGCTATCAATTAGCTTTTATTGCGTTACAAATTCCTATAATACTGTAATAATAGTGTTAAAAAATTTGGCAAAAAAAAAAAAAAACGGTAATAATTTACAGAATGAATTCATCTGTATGTGCTTAATACGCGTTATTTGCGATTTAATAAAAATCTTTTTTTTCTTTTGAATTGGAAAAGCGAAATAGAAATCAAATATTGAAATCAAAGTAGCAAATTATTCAAGAAAGGCGTTCTGCGTTTTTTTTTTTTTTTTTTTTTTAACTCGAAATCAAATTATGATCGAACATTTTATTGCATAATTATTAGTCTACAAATTATTAGCGTATAAAAAATAATTTATTTCCCCATGTTATATGATTGAATGTGCAAATTAATTGTTCGTGCATGTAGTGTGCTTTACAGTATATTAAAAGTACAGTACATGTACATTAATATTATGCTTGAAATAATTCGTAATTTTTTTATTATAATAATTATTAAAATGATATTTATATTGAACCGAAATAATAATGTTATTTATTTTTCAATTGTAGGTCAATGTAAAGCTGCGCTCGGTATGCAATCTGGAGAAATTTTGAACGAGGACATTTCAGCCAGTTCCTACTTCGACCTGGGCAGTGTGGGACCTCAAAACGCCAGGTAAGACCAAAAACCATTTTGTAAAAACTAATAATCCGACTTAAGTGCTCGCGAGTGACGTCATTGGAGAAGTTGTTGGTGGGGGGGAAGAGATGAGTAGCGTTAAATCCTCTTTTGTCTGCAATAGTTATTAATTGAGTGGTCTAGATTTTTAATGTACTCTCTCATCTTCATCTCCGAGAGAGAGGCAGCTATTACATTTGGATGAGATTTGTACGGTCACGTGAGAGACACGACACGGCTCGAGTGACGCTGGAATTAGCATAAAAGTATTAGCAGACAACGGACTTAGTGAAGCACATTGTTTTCCCCACTACTCGATCGATTGACGCCGGGGAAACTGAGACAGATTCAAATTTTTCCAAAGTGATGGTGTTTAGGGGTTGCTCCTTTCATCTTTTCCCCCTTACCTTATATCACCCCCCCCCCTTACCTTACATCCTCCTCCACCCCACCTTTTCTCTCCTTTCTCTTAAACACATGACGCATCATCGACTATCATTAATGTTTGAACGTGTTAAAATTACCGAAAGTGTGTGATGTTATTCGCTTTTATTCGTGTTACGTAAGGATGAGGAATCGAGGGAGGGGGGGGGGAATGAAAAGATGGAAAGGGGGATGGGGGGGGGGGTGCCAAATATCGATGTTGGTGATGGAATGAGGGATCTTTACTCTTTTAAAAGGCGAATGCGCGGGTTGGGTGTCAAGTGGGCTATTGGAAAACGTTGTCGATTATTTATTAGGGGGCGGAGGGGAAGATGTAAAGTAGGAAGGGAGGGGGACGGGGGTCGTGTGAAATTGGTCTTTGGTAAAGTGCATTCCGTTACGGGACACCGTTGATCACTTTCGATTTTGCTATTATTTTGCGCGCACAAAATGGTTGAGTCACTCGTGATTGTCATCGTATGTGTAAACGTTATGAATGGGATGGAGTCGGAATAACACGGATTTGATCCGTCGATGAAGAGTCAGAAGGGAGAATGGACCGTTCTTAATCAGACATTAAATTGAATTCGGGAAAAGAAATAAAAGCAAATGGTTTATGAGAATGTGGCCGGTCGATGGGTGTTGGAGGGAATTATTATTATAAAAGTTAAAGGGGAGGTGGTGGTGACTCTGCTCGTGACAGATTGAACGCGCGCATCTGTATGCAAAATTGTATCCGGATGTGGGTCGTTTTTGCTGGGGGAATACTGTATGGACTAGTCTCTCTCTCAGCTAGATTCCTATTATCATGGGGTAGATTCGAACGTTTAGTGTAAAAAAAATAGCTGGAGAGATCAGGGGTCAGTATCCAATTACTTCTCTCTCGCTTTCTCTTTCTTGCTATTATTTTCTGGATTTGTCAAGCAGAATGTCGTAAAATTTATTATAATATATATATCTTTTTTTATACTTAAGCTTAAGGGTCAGCTTTTTCTGGACAAACCTGCTATTATTATGCTAGCGCATTGTGTCGTTCTGATGTAGTGAAAACTCCATTTAACGTTTTTTGATTTTAACATATGTCTGTTAAATTGAGAATATAATAATTATATTATAGGATTGTTTTAAATAACAATGAAAAAATATTAACATAAATTGGCAAAATTATTTGACGCCATTTACAAGGCTTGAGTGTATTCAATTTGCTTCAAAGATGAAAATTAAAGAAATTTGTTTTTATAAAAACATTAAATCGAGATTTTACAGCGTCGTAAAACGATAAAAGTTGAGAAAATGTAAAGGGGGAAAACTCGTATTAAAACGTCAGCAAAAAAATTTTTTTTTTTTTGTTTATTTTGGAACGGGTCTAGAAATAGTTATTCGTCAATAATACGACGGCGAGCTTGTTTTTGAGAGTCGTTTTCTTTTTTTTTTTAATCGGTCAGATGTTTTTTGTACGGGTAGCGGTGTTCCATATTGCGCCACATTGAGAACACATGCTACTCGCTTCGACGATATAACACAACATCTTCGTTATTTTTCTTATCGGGAATTGTCTTTTTCATCTTTCTCTCCGCATCTACTTCCTCGAAACAACTCGCTGTATAATACGGCGGAGGGGCTAAATTAAGTAAACTACGACGTCATACCAACCTTTTTTCTTCTGCTTTTCATCTTTCTCTCTGCGTCGTGTGTTTTCGTGGTGAGATGAACACCTGAATCGTGCACCTGCTGTGACATAACTTTTGACTTTTTTTTTTCTTCTTTCTCAGATGAAAAAAGATGTTGCGAGAGCGGCTTCCTCGCTCTTTTTTTTAAAAGTTTTCTTCTTCTCACGTGTTTTTCCGTTCGCGAGAAAGATGCGAAAGGTGCTTGAGCGAAATCGTCTTCTCACGTTATCGATTTGAATCATTTACATGTATTTCAATCTCTTCTTCTTCGGCTAAAAATAACTTGTAACTAAAAACTGGAATCGCTTTGTGTAGCTGCTGCTGTTGCTGATGTTTTGTGTGTTGCGAATCTTCAAAAAAAAATGGTCTTTTGTGCGCGGAGGAAGAATGTTGTTTGAGACGTTGTACTATTATTCACTAGGGGCTTTGATTTCCAATCGCTTCTACTACTCACAATGACGGTTCACTTATTATTGTCATTATTATTATTATTTTCTTTCTCGAGTTTTTGGTTGTTATTTTGTAAACATTTTTTTTGTTGTTGCTGTCACGAGTTTTTTTTTTTTTTTTTTAAATGCGTGTTTTGCGCGTTGATTTTAGAAAATAGGTTAAAAATTTCAGGGAGAAAATAAATTGGATGAGGTTAAAAATCGAATGCGATGGATCTCAAAACTAACTAAAATGGTGGCTAATTGCCATTTATAATAATTTAATTTATATTTTCGGTGTTAAAAATTTTGATAAAAATATTTTTATTGAATAAGAAGATCCCAATATTTATAATCTTAATCCATTAATTTATCGTTGTAGTTCGAACATTTTTCTCCCCAAATATTTACTCGGAAATGTTATCTTTTTTTTTTTTTTTTTTTTGATTCTTCTGAGTTTTCTGTGCGTTTTGGGCTTTTATAAAGATAGCGAAACGATATAAACCTTTAGGGAAAGTTGTTTGAAAGTTGTGCGTTGGCCTCTACCATTCGCGTGTTGACAAATTATGCGGCGTTCCCCGCGTCATTTCGCGTGCAGACTGGTGGCACCGAGCTTTATCAAAAAAATCATCAAATATGGATACACACATACGGTAGTATACAGAACGGCGGCGTAGATGATAAACGCAGCCAAAAAGAAGTTGGAACATGTGTGCCCGAACACAACATTTGCAAATAGAGAGATCGAGTGGGAGAATGAGAGAGAAAGAGCTAAAAAAAAAATTGACAGAAAGTGTGTTGCGTAGGCAACAGTTGCAGGTTGAAGATTTGTGCGAAGAAAATTGACTCGACGCGTCTGATGCTAGCGCGGTTCTCCGTGTACGCGGGGAGAAACTACGACGGAAGCGGTTACAACGTGCGCAGCTGTCTTATGAAGACTTTTTTAAAAAAAAAAAAAAAATCTTTTCGATGTCGTTTTTTTTTTATTTTTATTTATTTACTTTTTTCATCATCCGTAGAGGTAGGAAAGTTAGTGCAGGAAAAAAGAGAGAGAGGAAGATGTTTTAGGGCTGAAAGAATGAATGGAAAACGCGTGTGGGTGGCTTAATGTCGATAGCAAACTGAATTATGGTAGTTATTAATCATCCTTTTAATATTTTATTTCATTGCTTCGCGTTTTTTTCTAGTTTCATTTTCGTTTTTTTTTTTCTTTTCTCAAAGTTCTTGGAAGAAATTACTACGAGTCCTCTCTTTCTTCATTGATTATTTTTAACTGCAACTTTACGCTTGGTTGTACAGTACAGTACGGTATTATCTTTAGAATTATAGTACTGTACAGTATTCTAAAATTCATTGTCCTCCCTTTAATTTTGCCCTCTTTTAACACCGGACTCCCAGGCTAGAGGCTTGTCAAAATAAAGTAACAAACCATTAATTTTTTTTTAAATTAAAAAAGACAAATTTAATTAGCATTTGGCTGATTTAGTTTTTACAGTTTTCAATACAAAAATATTATTACGAATTTTTTTAAAGATTTTTTTTAATATTGCAATTTTATCGCTCGTTCTATGCTTTTTTAAAAAAAATTAGCGTTGCTTATAATACTGTACTGACATTAATAATATTGTCTGGAGATATACACTGTATATAAAAAAAAAAGCTAGTTACTTTTATGTTTTTATGACTACCGTACTATAATTATAAAATACATATGTATTTTGGTTTTATGATCTCATCCGGTCATATCGGTCAAATTAATTCGTTCAATATCGAATTTCATTCGTTTGCTTCTGTCCTTCTCCGACTCTTCAAACTCGGCGCGATGACAGATAATTATGAAAACGCGATGTATTTAACTTGAAGTTATCATTATAACGAGCATCCGGTGGTCAAATTCGATTAGTTTTTTTTAATACCGGGTATGTTTTTTTTTACGCCTCATAATAATTAGATGAAACGAATTTGCCGACACTTGTGAAACGGTGAAAAACACATTTGATGGCGAACAGCTTTTTCCTTCATTTTTTTTTACCGATTTTTATAACTCTTAATTAGTTTTGTAAGGTCGAAACGATAATTCGGCGGTGATTTATGACCTGCCATGTTTTCGACACTCGACTCCAATTCCTCCTAAACAATAACCCTTTTTAGCTGCCGTTCATCTAAGCATCCTCTCCACTTAGTTTACGAATGTTCTCATAACTTTCCCTCCACTTTTTTTTTTTTTTTTTTTCTGTTTCTTTTTTTCTTCTTTCGGTTTGCTTCTTGTCTTTAGCGAAGAAAAATAATAAAAAAAAAAGAATAAAATCGATAACGTTTTCTCGAATAGAAACGCCAGGTAGCAGGGAACCGCCGAAAATAAAGAAGAAGAAGAAAAAAAAAAGTATCGCAAACAAGCCTAGCGATTTTCGATAAGTGGATGAACTCGAGATGTGACGTAATTTAATTAGTCTAGTGCGTAAAGGGAAGGAGGGAAAATTTTTTTTCCCGATCAACTTTCTTACACTAATTTGAAACAGTGAATGAACCGCCGTGACAACTTATTATATTTATTTCAACTGCGAAGTGTTATTTTTTTCCCTCCATTTCTCAGGGTTTTAAGGAACACACTTTTTCAATAAGCCACGATAAAATGTCGATATAACGAATTTTTAGTAAAAGGACAATTTCGATCGTTATTTTGAAAATGTATTAGATCGATTAATTAATCGGTTATTTAACATTACGAACTCTACAATGATCTTGAGTGGACAAGCTTAGTTTTTTTTCCAAATCTTGCACCGTGTTCCTCGAAAATAAGACCAGTTCTTATATTAATTTTAGTAACAGGGCTTATTTTCAGGGTAGGTCTTCTCATGTTTACCGAGAAAAAAATTCTTGTTTTTAGATTTGAAATCAAATATGATTGCATTGTTGTTTTGGTCACTAGGGCTTATTGTCGAGGTATGGTTTACATTTGAATTATTCTCAAAAATCAAGCTAGTACTTATTTTCAAAGTGGGTCTTACTTTTGGGGAGAAAAACTGTACAGAAGTTCTGTAATGCACAAATTATGTTTCATCAAAATCATGGTCTAATTTTGACGTCAATTTTATTACGAAATGCATGAACAGCGAAATTGCTTTTATTTTTTTAAAAATTTTGTTGCATTCAAACTTAAAAAACCAGGGTTTCCGTAAAAGTGACGGTAGTGTTGACTCGTTGAGCATACATTTTTTTAAATAAAATTCTTCGGTCTTTCAGAACGATTTTTAATAATTTCGTTGTGCTGAAAATTTCGATTCGTTGTACCGACGTTAAACCGTGTATGTATTTTATTTTCCCTTTGCGACGCATATATTTCTCCTAAAAAGTATCCATATCCGCTTTATGACTTTTCTTAAACTAACCCTCCTCCCTCACTAACGCCATATTCTTTCCACGTCTGCGAAACGAGCGGTAGAAGGGCTCACTCTTTGGGTGTGTAGGGGCTAGGGAGAGTGAGAGGGATTGGCCAGGCTAAATCGTAAATCACCATTTTTCTTATAAGAATAAAGCTATAAATACATCAAGTATTTATGTCCGATGGTTTTGGATATAGGGATCCGGCGGACAAGGTAGCTACTGCTGAAGCACTGGCTGGCTAGCCAGCCCCAGCGAGTGCTTAACGGCCGACATTTTTATTCCCATCGATTTTTCTTTTCTATTTATTATTACGCGAAGGAGAAGAAGAAGAAAAAAAAAGCGCATCGTTCAAATCAATTCTCGCTTCTAATGTTTTCACTTTTTATTTCTCATCCATAGAAAAAGGACTATAAAAGTCCGTTCCGGCGACGTCCGCTATCGTAACGAGTTTATTGCTTGAGGGCTTTTTTTTCTTCTTTCTCGTCGATGGATACGCCAGTAATTCTCCATGAAAAATTAATGCACGCGCTTTTAAGAATGATGCATGTCTCTTGTTCTTCTTCTCGCTCTCCATCACCAGCGTCTTAACGGGGGCCAAACATTTGTTAGCGTCTTTTACGGTGGAGAGAAATCTATTGTGGTAGAAAGAAATAGCCCCGGTGTCCGACCGGATGGCTGAGCGAGGGATAAAAGCCTAATAAAAATAAATCTTAAACTTCTGGAGGTTTTTTTTAAGTACACTCGTATACGTACTACGGTTTATTTCGGGTTAAAAGGGTGAAATCACTTTTGGAGAATGGAATTTCGAAGAACTTTTTTTTTCTTTCTCTGTTTCACTTTCGATATCGGTGGAGAAAAACATTGGTCGGTGCGCGAAAAGAAATAAAATTATTTTGATTTTTGGAAAATTTCATCGGGTAATTTTCGATGTTGCGGTTTTTATTTTTTGTTTTCTTGAGTGGAAAATATATACGTCAGCGATGCTTTTATATTAATTTGGGGTATTAGAACTTTTTTTTTCGAGATCCAATTAAAAAAGTTACAGGAATTTTCTTTTTGGAATTTAATGAATTTTTCTGATGGTTTTTAAGGAATTTATTTTTGAATCTGGCAACCACGTCGTTAAAAAATTCTCCTGTGTGATTTTTAATTGGGTAATTTTTAATAATTTTGACGTCATGGAAATAGCTGAACATTTTGTTTTCAGGACGTCATACTGTCGTGAATTTATTAGGCTTCCCGAAATGCAAATAAAAGCAAAATATAAAAACTAAAAATAAAAAAAATATCGAGCGTGTTTTATATTATGTCAATAAATTGATCCAATTTTTACCGTTTACCTTCAAGCTTTTAATTTTTCTTTTTTTCGTCGCTGGTAAAAATAATATTTTCATTTGATAAATTATGTACACAACTAGTATTACATTATAAAGTAATATTTATTTTAACTTATAAAAAAACTCTTGATTTTTTTTTCTTCTTTTAAAGTTGGGTAAATATTGTACATACGATTAATTTATACAGTACCGGTACCGGTACTTTATTAGAATAAAAAAAACTTAAAATTTTTATTATACCGGTATTTATTATTGATATTTTGATTAGGATAATTTGTCCCTATCGATTCTAGCGGCAGTTAATTGAGTTGTGCGCGGTTGATAGTGTAGTACTACGTTATTAATGGCCGACGTTATTGAATTTAACAAATGCGGTTTTGTAGATTTTTAAATACCTTGAATCTTCGCTGTCTTTTTGACGCACGTGCACGAGTGAGGAAGATGTATTCCGCACCTGCAAAGACGAGCGGAATCCGGGGATGGATCGAGGGATAAGACTCGGCGTTGCGTCGTCTCTAATCCTCACCCTTCATATGTGGTCTCTGGATCCATAATTCACCGCTCCTAAGTAATGATAGGCTTGCCAACCATTTCCAAACTTATTTGTCGCCCTACTACCACCACCACCCTACACTCGCTATCACTTTTACATTTTTTTTTATTCGCATACTTTCTCCGTGTAAGCTACTTTTTTTCTTGTGATTTTTCAAATATTTTCGTCTTGTCGTCTCCTCCCACCAACAGATATCATTTTGAAGCGGAAGAATTCGGGCAAGACCGATGAGAAAATGGATGGTGGGAGCAGAAGACATATTTTAGAATATCATCTGCTTTATATAGGAGTTCTCTCGCGACTTCTTGTATTTAACATGCACACGTACAAATAGGATGAGGATAGGATGGGATAGGGGGAAAAAAGGTATTTGACAATTTATGATCAGCAGCTGTTGAAATCTCGACTTCTGATCAGACAGAGACAAATGGCGCTGCGATCATAAATTCCGTCCGAAAAAACCAAAAAAAAAAAATTTTAGTTTTTTTTTTTTGGGGGAATGAAGAAAAAAAATCTCGGATTCGAAGAATTCCTAAATATGACATCGTTTTATAAATTAATGAGCAGATAAATGCTAGAATCCCTCGTTTTACGCGGTATTTACAGTTTATAATACGCGAGTAACGATTCAATTATTATGATTCGTGTTTTGCTATTCAATTTTTTAAAATCAAAATACACGAATTACAAATTAAATTTTTTAAAAAAAAATATTTTTTGCGGTTTGCATTTTCTTATTTTTTAAAGTAAATATGATCGTTTTTATCATTGAAGGGCGATTATTCTTTCAGTTTTGTTTACGTAAAATCTGAGCTCAAAAATGTCCAAGAATACGTGAAACGAATTGATTATTACTGTACAGTATCTTGTAATGGAGATTTAATTCTTTTCTTTTTATTAAAAAGAAAAAGAAAAGTTTAAAAATACAAGGAATTTATTTTTTTTCCCCCCATCGATCGATACATCGGAAACAATTGTTTTCTTTTTTATTTGTTGGACAATCGAATGACTATTAAAGGGTTTTTCTGAACATTTTGGTTAACTCGACGTTTGTTTTCCTATCAAGTGTTGTTGTTGCTGCTGCTAACTTTTATTTGCTGAGTCCACACTCATTCACTTTCTATAATATCCGTCTAAATCGCGTTTTTGGTTGACTTCCAATGGCTCTTTCTCTTTCTGGTGTCATCAATTGAAATTGCCAGCAGTGCACTTCCAGATCTGGTTTACATCGTGATCTCATTGTTTCCGCACAAAATAAAACGCGCGGTCATTTTCTTCTCTCTAGCCATCGGTTTTTTTCTGTTTCTTTTCCGTCTCCTTCTTCTACAGTATTTTTCTTTATGATTGTATTATTGTACCAAAAATGATCGCGAAATTTTGTCTAAAGGCGACACGTCGTATTACAATACCCAAATGGAAAATTGTTTTTTTCTTTTTTTTTATATACACCGTATAGATATATATATATTTTTTATTTGTTATTTTATAAGCCCGTGTATATTTTTATTTTATTTGTAAGGCGATCGTTTTGGTTGGGCACCGATTGAATGAGAAAATCATATTATATGACCATCGGTGTTTTGCCGAATCGAATGAAACTTTCGCTCTCAGCGTGTAAAGCTAGCTGAATGTCGGAGATTTTATTTCGTGGTTTGAATAGCAAAACGGAAATTGTTGTCCAGCTGTTGCCAGTGTCGGCAGATGCGACGGCGAACAATTGATGGACACTGCGCTTTGTTTATACTACGAACCAATAACACAAAACACTACCCGTTAACCAATTATTCGTCCAATTTTAAGTCTGAAACAAATGAATTATTTTTTTTTAAGGCTGAAAATGTATTGTTTTTATTAATGATTCGTTCGAACATCCAGCTCGCCATTATTTTCAAGCTGTAGCGTCCAATTACTTCTCGAGCGGGGTAGATGGAGTTTTTCCGATCGCATCGATTTATCTGTTTAACCCGAAGGAAAATCGATTTAAGTTGTCAAGCGGGTTACTTCCCCAAATTGTACGCCATTTTATTCATTAAATTGTTCGTGATTGCATTAACGTTCTCTCCGGGTTTTATCGGCATGCCCCGGTCTCGGCTTTTTTTTTTTTTTTTGGTAGGCGAGAGAAACCACACTCGACGCCTGACGTTAGCTAGCCCAACAACCGCCGCATTCGCTATCGACGCCAGTTCATTTTCGGAATCAATTTCGGGAGAAAATGAGATCAGTTTGACAACTTATTTGTCAATTGAATTTGACCTTCCATCTATATTCGCCGATTGAATTTTCAATAATATACCCGTATTCTAGGGAAGAGTATCTGTAGCGGTCAGGAAAATAATATAATA
>JAQGAY010000685.1:0-21808 GCA_034698085.1 Polydesmus angustus | reverse complement strand
ATATTGAGAGAGATCGCGCGCTGTTATAGTCCCTTAAAGAATCCTTTTCTTTAAGAGACGTTTATGGAAGCGGCCCTTAATGTTGTTTACTGAATAATTACACATCCGTGCAACCTGAATAAATGCAAATTACTGTACATAGGTATATTCATTGCGCCTGCGTTAGACGTTTTACCTCTTAACCAAACAAACTAAAAATAAAAATTTAAATTAGATTAATATATTTTTTATTCAAAAAACTTTTACCAAACTCATAAAACTGTAGAGATCTATAAGTTTTAATTTAGTTTGTAAATAGCGTAGCAATTTTACATTTAGTTTTTTGTTTGAGTCAAAAAAAAATCTCAACTTTAACGGATGATCACGGCATCTCTTTACGAGAATTCACCGTGTAATTGGCATACAATTCACTGTGCGTTAGAAAAGCTACGGTAGCTAAGATTTTACGCCTGTTGAAGGCTTAGTGTGTCTAGGTATTTAATCGCTTTTTTCCCATTTGTATCTAACGCCTTTTCCTTTCTTCTTTCTATTTTTAGGTAAATGGACGTTGGGCCATCACGTGTGTAAAGCTCACGGTTTCTTCACTAATCTCATGTCTTTTCTCGTCATCTGGTACACTACGCTATTAGGCTTGGAAAGGTACGACCACTTCTAACATACTAATTCACCGTCTATTAACCTTTTTTTTAATTATAATTGATAATTACAAACACCAATGGTTTGAATTAAGCAAGTTCAACGATGCCGATTTTTCAAATTAACACCGTTGCTTAGCTTCCATCATTATCCGCAATTACTGTACAGTATCTGCAATAATTATGATGTTGATTTAATTAGTATTACTAGTACACTCAAAACGCTCTTTTAAATACGGTACAGTAGATATAAGTAGCCTACTTGACATAGTAAGTGATCCTTCAATACTAATTTATTTAATGAGATTATAAGCTATCTTAGACGTGAGAAAAAAATTGCAATTTGGGAAATGCAGCTGAATAAAAATGTTTAAAGCGAATGGTATCAGGGCCTTTCAGAGTAAATGCGAGACCCACATGTACTGTAGCCGACTCTGCTGACCCCTTCCCCCTCTCCCTGTTTGATAGGGGGATGAATGGAATTTTAATTTCTTACGGTATCCATTTCGAATTGCTGTTCAAATTAGCTTGGTTTCAACTAAAAACATATACAGTACACGGTGTATCAAAAAAGATGATTGCAGGGTGCAGTGAAAAGAACCAGCTATGTGAAATAAATGCCAAAAGTTATTGAACCTAAAAGTTCCCTAACCTAGCTATTGTATTTTAATTTATACAGTACACTGTACTATTATACCGGTAGTAACTATAATAATTAATAGAAGTGGTTTATTCCTTGAAATATATTATACAAAACTTTACAAAATAAACATAAACATCTGCAATAATAGTCAGCAAAGTAATAAATTATTATCATACAAAAAAAAAACAGTAGTTATACCGGTAGTAACTATTTTTTTGCTATTTATGAGCTGGTCTGGCTTGTAACAAATTTGATTTAAATTAATGCAGCGCTTAGTGAATAGGTATCAAAGCTTTGGTATCAACAACGCTTCCTAAAGACAAGGTGGCGTTGGTATAATGCGTGTTGATACCGAATTGTTGAATCCAGACTGTAACATTTAAATGTTAAAAATAAAATGAATTACATGTATTTCCATGTGTCGCTGCAATATAATTACAGTATAGATTATTAAACGGAATTGGTGTACTAATTCAGTTGGGTTCGTGTTTTTTTTTTCCGGTACGCCGTGTAGAATTATGTTTTTAGTTGAGGCCAAGTTAATTTAAACGGTAGTTTGAAATGGATATCGTTCGGAGCTTTTGAATTATTTGAAAATGATCAATCATTTTGTCAGTTATTATAGGTAATCGACCAAGAAAAGCTTTCAAGTGCAAAGGATTAAACTTTTGTTGCTTATGTCAATTAATTTAAAAAGAAATTGATATATTAGTTATAAACTGCGCTAATGTTCAATCTGCTTTCATATTTTTATAATTTTCTTAAAATAGAATTAATTTTTTATTATTATTATTTATTTTTAAAATTAACAGAATGATTTTTAGTTTATTTTATTGCACACGTACGAGCGTATTAAGTATTATTATAGAAATTGTTTGTAATAATATACCTAAGTCGATTCGAGTTTCATATAAAGAATAATTTCGTTGTGGTGCTCAATAAAATTTAATAATAAATGTTTTAATTATTATTTTTTAAAATTTGCAACTATAGTCTGAAATGTTTTGATGACATAAGAGGGAACACGTACAGTATCACGAAAAAATACTGTTCTTTTATGTTATAAAACAAAATATTTATAAGTACCGGTATGGAATATTTCGCTTGTCAAAGACGATGCTTTTCCCGGAACTATTATTATTATGATTATTATTACAGTAAGGTTTCCATTTACGACGGCTTACTTCACAAATTATAATAATCTTTTACGATCTTATCTCATCTTAAATCATTTTTTATTTTTTTATAATAATTTTAAAAGTCTCTATAGTATTTTGAATACCGGTAATAATTTTAACAATTATTTATTTTTTTTAGAGGAAAAAGTTTGATGGGAAGACAAATTATTGATTTAAATTTTTATTATTAGCAATTTAGAAATTGCATTTCGCAGAATTTTTCTTACTTTAACGTAATAGAATAATAAATAAAAGAATTAAGTAAAA
Organism: Polydesmus angustus; assembly: GCA_034698085.1. Taxonomy (NCBI): domain Eukaryota; kingdom Metazoa; phylum Arthropoda; class Diplopoda; order Polydesmida; family Polydesmidae; genus Polydesmus; species Polydesmus angustus. The sequence continues at coordinate 19,085 of JAQGAY010000685.1, read as the reverse complement.
CTACAACTTTCTTTTAAAAAATAAATTACTGTACCGATATAATATATATTATGTAAAAACATGCATTTTTGAACATGAATTCATCACAATTTGCTCATTTTAGAGGCGGCCAAAAAAAATTGGTCTCCAGAGTAGAAAATTTGGAAATCTGTCTATGCTTCGGCCCCCATATCATACAAAAACTAAGGCCTCTTACTAACATGTGCTAAGAGCCCCACGCTAGCTTAATCTGTCAGTGACAAAAATGGCTCTATTATAATACGTCTAAACTTTCGTCGTAAAACGGAAACTTCGCTGTATAATAATCTAAACGCGCATAATTATGATACTGATCATTGTTATTGAAAACTTTTTTACAATAATATAAGCCTATAATACGCGCACTTTTTTATGCCATTACTACTGTACTCGACTGTACAGTATCTGTACTGTACATTCAAAAAGTCTATTTTTAGAGGTTCGATATTATAATATGCAAAAATTTGAAAGTGTTATCAGAAAGTGAGAGGAAAACGTTTGGAAAAATTTTATAGGATTGAATAAATTGAACCCATTTTACAAATCTCAAAAAAAAAAAAAAAAAAAAAAAAAAAAAAAAAAGAAAGAAAGAAAGCAAAAAAAAAAAAAATCTTGGAACTCTTTTTTATTATAAGTTATGGCTGTTCATTGAGAGCTTTTTCATCGCCGAATCCTTAGCAACAACCAGCAAAAGTGGAACACTCGATTTTCCACCGTACAATTTTCCTCAAACAACCTTCAAATGAAGATATTAGCAGAGACCACCGTAATATAGCCTAATACATCACCCAATTTTATTCCAACAAATGAGCAGCAATAGCGTTAAGAAAATAGACGCGTCAAAATAATATATTACGGAGTATAAGAAAACAGCGCCCATTATTTATTTGTTATCATTCTCTGTATATTATTTTGAGATACACTTTATACTCTTTTATTTACCTAAATAAAAATTTAAGAAAAAGAAAATCGAAGAAGCAATAAATCTTGATAGTTTAAATCTTCTCCATTAATTTGTAGGACGAAGAAGCTTTTGAGTAGAACGTGATCGATCATGTTAATTGAGATTTGGAAGCAACGCTTTCTAAAGCTCAGTTAACTGGAAATATATTATATATGTATAAAAGGTACGCCCTTGACTTTAATTTTGGAATTAACGACAAAAAAAAAATCGGTTGATTGACTCGTTGAAAAATCGATATTCAAAACCGAAATTTAGCATGTTGTTTTCTACTTTAAAACTGTTTTTCGTTAATTTTAGTTTTTATATAAATGCGTACTTTATTTTTTAAGTGCATATTATAAAATACTGTACATGTAAAAGACAGTAGTGCGGGGTCGAAGGAATATGTTATTACAGTACATGTAATAGAAAACATTATTTTAGTGATTGTTTTCTTTGTAAAATTCTATTTCACTTTTGTTTACAGACCAAAGCTTCATTTTAGCGAGTGTTTACTTTCATAAACACTCTATCCAAGTGTTTATCAACTAAAACTTGATTTAAGCGAATGTTTACATTCTAAATCAATTTGTGCGAATTTTTATTTTTTTAAACCTTAACAAATAAACAAATTTAATTTTTTTTTTGTGTGCGTGAAATTTAAAACAAAAATGTGTTGGCAGCGAAATTTGAAAGTTATGCCTAACCTGGTTGTAAATAAAAGTCATTTTTAACTTGATTTTTATCATTGTTTAGGTACTTTAAGTTTGTGAATCCAGCCGAACATACGATGACGTTCTCACGGATCAACGTACGTCTCATTGTTTTTGGCATCGCTTTCGTCATCCTATCCGTTGTGTCCGGACCTATTTATGGCTGGGGCGATTACATTTACGTTGATGGTAAAACTCTTTTTTTTTTACTCTTAAAATCAATGAAATCATACTTACGACGGTATAATCGCAATATGATTACTAACTGCGTATATATCAAAGTTTACAAACAGTTTTATTATAATAGCGTATAGAAATTGATTAAACGAGTAATATGGCTTCGACCATGTGAAGGGAACCGGTTCCGGGTTTCATGGTCGAAGATGACATTGTATGGCATTTAGATAGTAATTGTTTAGTGTTTAGTAACCGAAAATTATAACAATTACCTGTTGACAAAATAAAGCTTGTAAAAGATTCCTACAGAAAGAAAAAAATAATTGTGCAGATAAAGTTGTTTTTATTTACACTACCGGTAGGCCTACTTACTTTTATCTTAGCAAGCTTTTATTTAAAAAAAAAAAATTTCATTCAGTTCTTATAAGTGGTCCGTGGACAAATAAATAATATTAGTTGACTGATTTTTAGTACATGTTTTTTTCTATCTTTTCGGAGTCGCATCTGGTTGCATCTCTTAGGAATACCACTAGAAACCGTTCCGCATATATTAATTTTTTTTTTTTATCTTTCTTCAGTTTATTTACTTTTTTAATAAAAAAATCATAATGCGTTGTTGGCTTTAAACGAATTTTATAAACATTAAAAACGCGTATTTGTATAACAATTTTTAGGCGACCTAAATTTTTACTAATATTATTAATATTTTATACTGTATCATGACTGCGTGAGTGGAAACATGGAATTTACTGATAGAAAATGATGAAAGTGCAGCGGTACTGGTAACGCATCTATAGCCTACCATACCGCAATTTATTTTGCATATCATTCAATTTGCATGTTGTCTAGGAATGTACAGTACATTATATTATATATATTTGGTATTTATAAATTTAAAGTTACATTGCATTCCCTTTAGGCTTTTTTTAAAGAAGAAATTATAGTAGCTATAGGCTACTTCCGTAAATTCGTAAATTTTCGTACATGATTGTACTGTAGTTAAGGTACACATATGGTGTGGAATAAAAAGTACGGTAATCAATCTATTTTAATGATACTTTGTGCATGTATTTTTTTACAATCTTAAACGTGAAATACTTTACATAATTTTGATTAGTCACAGATTTCAATGCTGATCCAAAGTGCACAAATAGCGATCTCTTTTAAGTGGATTTTCAATTTAGGCAGCAAAACAGAGCATCCCAATGTACTAAGATCTGGAGAGTTGAAAGGTTTTGGGCCTCACAGAAAAGCTGTTTTTTCTTAAAAATTTAAAATTTTGCCATTCTGTTACTATAAGTAACATAAAGAAAATTGTGGTTGACCACATGGTTCCACTTGTAGGGTTCCAGAACTGTTACTAAGAGTGGGGGCGGGATTTCTTTAATTTCTAAAACAATATGACACTTAACTTTGAAAGATATTTGGCAGCAGCTATATTCCCCAAACAAAATTTAAATGAATGAACAAGAAAAATATTTACAATTTTAATAAATTATTTTACTGGATACAGTAGTAAATTATATTGCTGTATTTAGATTTAAAGAAATAGCCTAAAGCATTTCACAAAAAATGTGACAAATCCAAAAGCAATAATGTTGATATTTTATTTGGTGATATGAAAAAGCATTAGGGTTTTAATAATGTTTTACTACAAATTGCAGAAAATATTTGTATTAATAGAAATAAATGTGCATGACTGTACTGACTTTATGATATATAGTTATATACGGTATATTTTTTTAAAATGTTTTTGAAGCGTTAAAAAAATTCTATTGAAAATTTTCTATTATCTTTAAATACCGTAATAAAAAATGCTGAAGCATATATTGTCGAGCCTAATTATTAGCAACAATTTCTTTTTTATTATTGTGATTATCATTATCTCCGCAGTCTAATGTGTTTTTGTTTAAAAAATGATCTCGGCGGCTGCATCTCAGCGTTAACAATTTTTAATATTGATAACAATGTTTCATTACAATAACTTTTCATATTGCCGAATGAAAGTCATCCCCTGGGGAAACAAAAGCAAACAAAATAGAAAAATATAACACGTCTCGTGACCAACCAGTGACACGCGTGCCTTAAGTGCAGCAGGTATAAAAATGTAGCTGGCACGATTTACAGGCACTATTGGACAAATTTATGTAAAAAATTATTTAAGGAAAAAAATGACGCAAATAATGTATTGTTCAGTTGATCCTTATCCCATTGATTATTATCCCACTTTTTTCTTTACTTTTCGAGTTACAGTACATGGTGCACTTTATAGATTATAGAGTCTTCTATAATTGACTGATGGTGTGTTTATGTGGCTGTGGGTTTTAATTTCTATGTTATTAAACAAATACAGTGGTGTTATTTTATTTTTAAAACCAAAAAAAGAAAAAGTCTTTAAATTAAAGATAAAAATTTCAATGCAGATTATTTAATGACATTTTTAAACCAAAAAAAAAAAGTTTTCGATTTTAAGACGAGCTTCCTTCGTCGAGTTAATTTAAAAGTGCGTTTTAGAATCCAATAAATGCGGTACATTTTTACATTTTGGTGCGCGCATCAAAAAAGGTTGGTCACCGGCGTTATTATCACTCTCTTTGCGTTCTCAAGAAATTTGCAATAAAAAAAAAATGTTCTTATCAATTCACAAAGGATTTTAATGTTCGAAGAAACATATTGACACAAGTACCATGCGTGCAATTTAAAATATATTTATACGTACTGTACAGTATCATAGTACACTATGTTTGCCTTAGGACAATATTATAATACGACGAAAATTTAAATTTTATGCCCAGTAGTAGTCTAGTGTATTCACTTCCATCCCAAATACAGTACTTTTTATCCTACTTAGTTTACAGAGATTGGTTCATTTTCTTTTGCCAAAAGTTGCTCTACGATCACTCAGCTAGTAGTACAGCTTAAATTGCATGGGTTGCTTTCAAATATTTTGCGTATAGTTTATTCCTATTATATAAAGCTTAAACTCAACTTAAAAATACGTGTAGTTTTATAATATGCAAACGTTAGAAAAATTAATATCGGTACTGTATTTTGTTATACGCTGATTTACGGTATTATTAAATGTTATGAGTTACAATAAATTATACAAATTATTGCATCATTTATTTAAATTATTTTTTTTATGTCTACGTTATAATCTGGACGAATATGTCAAAAATTATTTTATTTTAATAATAAAAGGAAATCAGTTTAAAGTGAAATCCTAAGTTTAATGCGAGATTACTTTGGTAATGCAGTACTGTATTTTTCTTTTTGTACATTGCTTTTTGAATTTTGTCTCATATACGCCAATTATTATTTTAAAAAAAACGCCTACAAGAACGGACACAAAAACCTGTCTGAAATGAAAACGGACAAGAGTTTTGTCTGTCAAAGCTATTCTAAACCCTGTTTAAAAGCACATAAAAGTTTACATTATTAATAAATTTTAGGGAAAATAAAAAGGGAAAAATGAGCGCAGTTGCCGTCATAATCACTCTACTGTTTTTAATTACACACACTCTCTCTCTCTGCTATAATTTGAAATCTCCTTCATGTTAGATCAAAACCTTAAAAAGTGCACTCACAATATTTATTAGTACTGATAATAGAGAAATATTAAGATTTTCAGGTAACTCACTTGCGTATTATTATTAGTTTTCATTAACTCGCTAAATCGAAAGGCTGTAAGTACGGACAAAATAGCTGGATTCTGCTCGATTCCGTCTTTGGAAGGTTTTACTGTAATTTTTATTTTAAAGTTTTTTTTGTTTATTTTCTATTTTTAAGTTGTTTTGGTTTTTGCTGTCGAATTCTGATCGATCAAACTCAGGTTTATCAGGACAAAGAGGCAGACGGAGCTATAGCCTCGAGAGTATAACAGTAGGCTACATGTACACTGTTCGGTCGTTATCATAACAGTTTATTATACATAATAAATTGGTCGAAAACTCCTGCCTTATAATAAATGCATGTTATTTTATTACATAATATATTATATGCAAACTTAATGTATTTTTAAGATTTATTTTTAAACCAAGCATTCCTTTTACAGTATTACTATAGTAAATGTCAGGGGCAAACTTTGCTTAAATATCGATTTTAAGTAAACAAACAGGACTTTAAATTTTTGGATGGCATTCAAAAAGAAATAATAATCCCACGATGGGAGATTGTCTTCTACGATAGAAGTTTTAGAGACCTTTTCATGCAATTGTTTAGCTTTTCTACGTTGATGATAGCTCGTTTAATAATTATCACGAAACAATGGAATAAATTACTGCTTTACAGAAAAAGCGCTAAAAATAATGAAAGTGTACACACTCTTATTAATTCGTGAATAAATTTGTGTCAGAGCTTATGAAAAATATTAATTATATATTTTTGTTAGGTACAGGGTCCATATGAAATTTAATATCAAACAATACTTTATTTAATTGCAGTATTTGTTAATTAGCTTTTCGATCAATAGAATGTAACTTTGCTTTATTTGAACATAAGGTCAGGTTTATTTATATTTATTTGAAAGTAAATATGCCGTTACGCTTGTTGCATTTTCAATCAAATAAAATCATCATCATTTTTTTAGAAATTGTATTTTTTGAAAGAAAAGAAAAATGGTATCTTCTGCTTTAAGCATGATTACTTATTGATCAATCATATGGTAATGGTAAAAGAAGTTGGCTGTCAATAGAATGTGGAGTTTTGCGGATACCAATTACGGCAATATTATGTCAATTAGCGTCATCCGCGAAAACTGATTAATTGATCTCTCTCCTTCTCTCTACACAAGATTAATAATTTGAAAAGTCTGGTTATTTCGGGTAAATGACTTGGAACGTATTTTCAACTCTCCCATGAACTCAATTTAATTGCGTTAGCAATATGTTGTTTTTGGCTTCGTAAAAGGAAAATTAGTTAGACATTCAGCTTTTAATCTTTTTTTTTTTGTCTACTTTATTTTTGAAGCAAAAAGCTTTTGATAAAAATTGACAAATTAAAACGTTTATTGTAAGTAATATCAGGCCGCACGCAACTCCAAAAATGAATTGGGCATTCAGCTTTTTAATTTTATCTTTTTTATTTATTTTTGTGTGTGTTTCAAACTCGGAAAGAAAAAGTATTTTTTGAAAAGATGGACAAATTTAAATGTTTGTTCAAGCAGAATCAGACAAACACAACTTTAAATCACATGAATTGGCCTTTCGAATTTTTAATTTTACTTTTTAAGCCAGTTTCATAAAACTTCATTTGTGCGAGTATAGTATTTACTTCCAACAACTCTATTTACGCAAGGGTTTTATTTCCTATAACTACATCTACCTGTACATTAGTTTTACACGAGTTTCTTTTTAAGTTACGTAAGTAACCTACTCCAGGATGTACCCGAGTTGACGCAAGAAGTAATTTTGATAGAAAAATAGGTTTTTAATCAAAAATTTATTTTTTTTTAGACATAAAGGAGCCTACACATGATAGGGTTATGTATGGAATAGCTTATCGTGTAACTGGTCTCCACGGCTTTGCTGGCACATCCGCTCTCTTTTGTCAAAATGTTCCATGGCCGTTTTGCTTAAATGTGGCTGAATTTCATTAATACGGCGCTCAATTTCCTCCTTCAAGACTTTGGTGAACATGGGCTTGTTGGCATAAACCTTTTACTTCAAATTGATTCGATTGTTTACATTTGTTGATTTGACGATGCAATGTTGGTTGTAAATTTTGTCCCGAGGGGACGCAAATTATTTTAAAAAAAAAATACGGCCACGGGGCCGAAATGGTATTTCTAGACTCAGCAGCTTGCTAAAAAACGGCCAGAGTATCTAAAATCACTGATTGATCCAGTCTTCAATGAATTTTTTAATTAATCTAGTCACAGTTGATGACATTAAATCACTACTGTATTCCGATCATATTTTGTAAATTTGCCATTTACCCGATATTTATTCGATATTCACCCGATATTCCATACATGACCTTAAAGGACCAAAACTGTATACGGTATTTTATAAATCAATAAAAACTTTAAGCTATTCTATACATAACCTTAATATGTATACTTTATGAATATTAAAAAAATTAAATTTTTTATTAAAAACCTATGTTTTCTATCAAAATTAGTCCTTACGTCAATTCGAGTACACCCTATATTTATACTCCATTTTTGCGCGTACGGTAATTGTGAATGTGAGGGACACAGAGCGCATGGCTGGGTTTGAAGCATTTGCGAAGCTGACTACATGCACAATTAATTGAGTAAAGCGCTAGTTGATCAAAAATTCGGTTTAAAGTGTTTTTTATTTATTTATTATTAAATGTCAACTAATGTAATAATTATTTGTAAATTTCAGCAATCCGCACGTGTACGTTCGACGTTAAAACTCCGAACGCTTTGACCTATTACATAATGACTTCGATCGTCTACCTGATGTTTCCTTACGTGATAATGGCCGGATGCTGCGTCACTATATCTTTCAGTAGCGTGGATAAGCTGTTACAACGAGGCCCTTCGTTGGACAATCCTACTTCCTCCACCTCCTCCAACGGCTTCGACGAGCAACACTGCGATCGATACCTCAGCAAGAAATTCATTTGGCCCTACGCCTTGAGCGTCACCTTATCGCTTCTATTGCAATTACCCACTCACGTCACCAGCATAGCTCAATTAATTCATCCCGAATGGATTTCCAGCACTTGTTTACTATTTACGGCGTTTTGGCTGCACATTTTCGCTATCAACTCCTGTCTTTCCAGCTCAATTTTGGTGTGTAATATTCGCTACGAGTCGTGTTTTAATAGTAGCGGCGGCGGCGTTGGCGATTCGGAGGACATCAGCTTGGTCACTTGCTCACCTAATTGTCCCTGGTGGAAATTACCCGTGGCTACCGAATGCCCTCTCACACATCAACAACAACTCAACGGATTGAACGAAAGCAAGAGGAAGAAACGAAAAAACGCCTCGCATACTTGTAAATTATGTTTGCAGTTGCACATTATTCACGGACAGTAGAGTTTAGAATAAGCGAGAATAATAATATTTATTAAAGGAGAAGTATAGTTAATGTAGAGAGTTTGCGATCGTTACGCTTCCAACGCATCTGGCGTAAAAATGAAAATTGAAAGGCTTGCAGCAATAACAAGATATCTCCATTTTTGTGAATGTGGGTAAAATAAAAAAAATCATTTTAAAAGACTACCCGGTACTGTCTAGATAATTTTTTTTTATTTATTTATTTTTTATATACCGGTATAAAGATATGGTTTGCATAAAGCTGGCTGAACTTTTAAAACTTGGATCGGACACGTTTTTGCTCCAAATGGGCTTAAAAATACTCTTTTGAGGGGCCAATAAATGCAGATAGATAAATCAAATTAAAACATCAAAATAAATAATTGAATTTTATAAACTCAAATATTATTGTTATCACTAGTTTTAAAAACCGTTCTTTGTTCTATCCCCTTTTAAATTTGATAAAAGAAAGTAATATTATTTGTTGAATAACATAAAAGTTTGATAAATCCAGCAACAGGCGATAGAGGAACCTTTTTTTTATCATTAAAGAACACCCTTTAACTCAACTGGAGATATTCTGCAAGCCCTAGATTTATTTTTAGTAAAAATATTTGTTATGGGGAGGAGAAGTTGAGTGACTTTTCTGTAAAATGAAACGTGCATTGTTTTTGGCCCAATTTTATTTGTGATGCGAGCGCAATTACGACCAATGCCATTATAGAAAGTGATCTTCCCCATACGATCAAAATGGCATGGGTAAATAGTGCTCAAAAAGTAAACGTTATGTTATCTGCGGTACTCTAGCAAGTAAAATCCAACAAAAAAGCTGCAAAATGTAATAAAAGTTTTGATGATCTTTAGAGTTTATTCTTAAAGGTTTTTGAGGATTTAAATGAATTTTTTTTGAAGTGAAAAAGTACATTTTTTAAAACTTACTTTTTGAACACTGTTTGCTATAATGTGTAAGAAGGACATTATTATGTAGAAAGCATTTAAAATACATTTATTTATTTTTTAAAAAAGTCTATAGAGTTGCCATAATCTGTACAAATTATTATGTTTTGAAGCACAACGTAAAGAAGAAAAACAAAAACACTGGCGTTGCGATAACTGTACAGGTACAGTAAATGTTCGTACGTTCAATTTTTAATTCATTTCTTTACCGAAATATATTTAAAATATTTTATTCGAGTCTTTCTTATTACACGTGTAAATCAAAGATGTATAAAAAACTATATCGTTATTACAAATACGTTTATTGTATTTCTTAATAATTATTAATGCATTAAAAATTCTGAATTTTATTTTTAAGTTGAAAAAAAAAAAAAAAGAAAAAATGAAACAGTTTAATAATAACCATTCATTATTATTTTTAAATACTCGCTCAAAAATATACATTTTTTTTCTATAAAGGAAACACATATTAATCTTTTTATTTAAACAAGATTAATATATTTCGACAGCATTCAATAAAATTAATGTCATCATATTTGCAGCTGAACTCAATTGGTGTTATTCGTCTAAAATATAATTCTTATAATACATTCTTGGCTAATATTGATTTCATTTTATATTACCTTCTCAAAAGAAATTTTTAATTATTAAATTTTTTTAATACCGTAGTAAATAAAAATAATAAATATATTTTTATTAAAACTTTTTTATATTACTGTACACACTGCTGTGCACCTATTACAGTACACTGTACTGTAATTAAAAACAACCTTGGATGGGGAAAACGGTATAGCACCATCGCCCCTCCATCCGCAACATGGAACGATCCAAGATGGCAGGTAGTCACGTGATCAAATTAGAATTTTTTTCTCTCTTCTTTCCCAACTGCGCCCATCATATCGCTAGCTAGTGCGTCGAAGCAGGTTGTTTGTGTACTGACTATTATAATTTTTTTTTCTCTCTCGCTCTACAAAAGTGTGTAACGTATTATCAAAAACATGGCGAAGTTATCTCGTTTGATGTGGATTTTCCCCGCGTTCTTATTATTTAGTGTAGTTAGTTCGGACGGCTTTTTCGATCGAATCCTAGACGAAGACGAACCGTGTAAAGAAAGCTGTGATAAAACATACCCTCTACACACTTATCCTAACGTAAGTACATGTACAAGGCTTCATTTTTAATAATCCCATGTTTTTCTAACCTTTTGAAACAGTTTCGCTCTCGTCGTTCTATTTACTCATATTTATTACGCAATAATTTCTTTTCGTTAGCAATAGCAACAACAATCGCAAAATGACGCAAGGGCATTCATTCGCCAAGATAATGATATTAATTAATTTTTTTTAATTAAGAGCTCGCCATTTGCCACAGTTCTAAAATAATATGCAACACCATACGATCACGCGGTACATTATAATAATGATTAAGGTATGCACGGTTAACACTGACAAAATAGTAATTCAGTATAAAATGTACTGTATATCGCAGAAAATAATTAATTTTTTCTTCTTTCCTTTGAGATTGTTAATTATTTAGATAGAATACATGTATTGGGAAGATTGTCGACGTTTGCAATATTCGTACTATATACTGTATGTATTTTTTTTAAAATAATTCTATATCGGTAATGTTGATTGATGATTAATATTGATTCGTAATTGAAGTCACGCGGCATGTGGTTTCGGTTCGACCTCGGTGGGAAAAAATCATCGTCATTAGTTTTATTATTTTATGCTTATTATTTGTCTAGGTGGTATGCAAGTCGTAAGTCGAGTTATTTATTCAAACAAATTCAACGTTTACGAGTGTTTTTTTTTTTAATATTCTATTATACTGTAGTGTGGAACACCTGTTCTTGATGTTGAATCTCCCCTCAACTTTTTTTGTGTGCAGTTGTCGTTGCTATACGAGCATTATACAGATGGTGTTTCTAGATTATTAGGTTAAAATAATATAATAACCGTCACTTTAGTGAAAATAAAAGCGAATATAAAGGTGACCTCCAAATAAAAAAAAATGGTATTGTATAGAATGTCAATCATAAACTTAACTTTGGATTGTCAATTCTATCACATTCTTTATTATTATTTCTGTTTTCAATTGAAAATTGGGTTCATAAAAATTCAATGTAATTTTTGAGTGGAATTTTTTTTTGTTTATTTGGAGAATACTTGAATATTTTGTACTTTCAGCAATAATTTGAACAATATTATTGTTGCGCTGTGAATCACTATTATCATGTGATTCTAGTTGGATAAGCCCGGTCGGTATCAATGAACGATATCTTCCTATCGTATTACTTTTATTTCTTAATTTTGCGCTATAAATAAAAGTTCGTCGGAATTAGCTCATTATCTCGTTCTTTTGCATTGAACTCGCGCTTAATATTAGTTTTCAATTGCTGCAGAATTAATTAATAGAGATTTAAATTAGTGTCATCTTTATCAAACGATTTTGATACGAAATATTATACAAGTTTATCTGTTTTTTTGTTTTTTTAAATAGTGCAAATACCGTATTAAGTGGTTTTTTGTGATCACAGACTATCGTGACTTTACCGGTATTAATTTTAAAAAATTTCGCATGCTTTAACAATTTAATAAGAGAACAAAAATATGAATTACATGTAAATCAAATTATTATTGATTTCACCGGACTTTTTTTTGTACATGCATTAAGTTTTAGCGTCTTTAATGTTTGGGGGCAAGTTAATAAAATAGTTTTTTTTAAAACGAGATAAATTTTCCTTAATAAGAAGTAGTGATAGATCTAAATTAAGAAGAAAACATAAAAAGAAGTTTAAAGAAGAGGTGTGCACAGAACCAGAAATCTGTATTGGTTTTTGAAATAATCTTTATTTTGATCTACATGTATTTATGTAAGCTTACAGGTATTTATTTTGGTAACAAACTGATATTTGTTATATTTTTTCAACGAAAATAAAATTGTGGTACATGTAATCGTAAAATTCACAAGAACGCAAAAAACATTTGCTTGACGAGATTAATTTATCTTGAAAAACATTTTGTTAAAACCGCAACGAAATTAGTGCAGAAAACGCGGATAAAATAAAAACCAAATCATTAAGAGAAAACTGAATAATATACAGTAGTACGATATCCCACTTCCATTTCGTTGCCACCTGATTTTTGATTCTTGCTGCGACATGCATAAGCTATGTTCAATTTTGATTTGCAGTTATTTACTTTGATAAGTGTAAATTGATTACGAGTATTAAAATTAATCTAGATCAGTTTTAAAAAGAAAGAACAACATAAAAATTTGTGTTATAGTAACACCTCTCTTAGTCCGGTTTGAAAATTAAAAGTATTATTGTGCATTTTTATTTATTTTTTTGCGATTTTGAAGTTATGCGCGTACGAGTTAATACAGTACGAGCTATTACAGTATGATAGATACTGTATTATACAGATTTTTTGTTGGGTTTTCCGTTATATAGTGGTAAATAGATTGTATTGATTTGATGTGAAAGGCGCTACTTTTAATAATTTGCAGATAAGTAGTAAGGATCATTTGTAATGATTACATTTTAATAAACATAATGTGAAAGACATGCATTATTTATGATGACATTTTAATATGTGGACTAAATTAACACTTTTTGTGTATGTTTAGTTCCTTCGATTTCTGGCTTCAAACACTCGGGTACATATTTTAAGGGAACCGATTATCCGGACTAAATGATGTATTATTGCATTCTCTTTACTGTTTTAATATGCTTTTTGTGTAATTCCAAGCTCTTTCGAAGGTCACACACTAGGTCGTAAATAGTAATACTCTTAATTTTGTGCTATAAAATATAATAATTGTTTTCAGCGAAATTGAATAACAATAGTTATTGTTTTTAATGCGAGTCGGTCAGCAATTTGGCTTCAGTAAAGTTCGTAAGGTGTTTGCGATGGAATTTGGAAATGAGGCGACGAGATCCAAAACACGAGCGCACGCGTGTGGAGCCTCGCGGAAATGTTGAGTGGATTAGAAACGAGGTTAGGGATTAAGCAGATTGTTTACGAGTGAACGGGAGAAAATACAACACGTCTAGCTTTTCGCTACAGTAATATTGTTTTTACCCGAGTAAAAGTGCAAAACAAGTTTTAGCGCAAGAGGTTTGCATATATATAATTTTATTATTTGATTAACGTTGTTTATACTGTATATACGAAGCAATGCGAGCGTTTTCTACAGAAAGCAAAGTCGGGTGAACGCGTTTTCAAGAGGAAACGAGAAAACGAAATGAATCTACGCTTTTCTTGCCGACTGGAAAAATAATAATGTTGAAAATGAGAAAATTCAAGATTCAGTATTCGCGGTATACAGTACATTGGCTATAGAATGAGAAGATCTCTTACTGTGGGTGTGGTTCGTGCAGTTGTCAGCGGATTTCTTAATTTTGATCAGCGGTTCCCTATTCTTTCTGGCAAGCGTATCTCACAGGGAGTTATTTTGTGGACACACGATTTTTTCCGAAAGATGGTCTAGTAAATGCCTAGTCAAGTGTTGAAACATGCAAGAATCGTTTTAGGATTATTACCAAGTTTTCTCGTTTAGCATAAACTAGTGCCCACGTATTTATTTATTTAAATTTATTTGCCACTCTATATGAGGGTAAATTTACGCAGTGTACAATGTAATTCGTATAACCATCGACCCAGCCAAACGCAGCAATTACTGTACAAATTAAGATCTCAATTATTTTGTAAAACGCTGATCTAGATTAAAGACAGTGAAGTTTTGCACGCAAAAAAAAAAAAAAAAATGGGGCTTCGTTCGATCTATAGCACAGACAGATTTTGAGACGATTTGCCGCCGATCATTAATTATTGGCTACGCACTTGCACATGTGAATAAATACAAAATAATACAGTGTGACCGTAAATATACGAAGCTTTTAAAAAGCGAATAAACTAGTCAAATTTTAATGAAAATGAATTAATTTTATCCCATTTAATAATCAAAAACAATTTTTAGATAATGACCTTTACAACTGAGTCCATATTAAAAAACTAATTCATTTTCATTAAAATTTGATTTGTTTATTCGCTTTTTAAAAGCTTCGTATATTTACGGACACACTGTTGTAAGTTAAATAAAAAATTCTTTTATTTTTTCCACAGCCGTATCACATGCACATGTCATGCTATATATCGTCTGTGCTATAGATCGAACAAGACCAAAAACTAGGCCAAAATTAAATATTCTCAAGAAAGATTTAGTAAAACTTATTCTTTTAAAACTAAAGGAAAATTTAAGATGAGTGGTTTTAAAAAAATTGTGCGCACGCTCAAAGTGAGCTACTGTAGTGTGTTTTTATTTTAGGAGTCCTAGACCAGAACTCTAGATTAATACCATGTGTTGGCAAGTGGAGGATCAAATAAAACTGGTTCCAATTTGATGTCGTAAAAAAAAATGGCAAATACACGGTGTACGGAAAAAAACGACCCAATTGAATTACGAGTAATAATCTAAATAATATTTGAATGACACATGGAACGCTTCACGTTAACTGCACGCATGATTCAGGTATAATTATGACGAATTCGATGCAGCTGGAATCGATGCTGGCATAGTGAGTGGGTATAATGCGTGTTGTTACTTGCGATATTTTGAACGCAGAATATAACGATTAAATGATAAAAAAGATCATTAAAGTGAAGTTTGCGTCATTGAAATATACAGCATAGCTTATTAAACGGATTACTGTACTAAATTCAATTTAAATGCTGTTGGTTTTTCACTTCCCGTACACTAGGCGTACACCGCATCCATTATTATGCATGCTCAAAAGCTAAATTTATTTTTAAAATTGATTAAACTCGTTTCTAACCCAACTAACTTAGTTTTACAAGCTTTGGTTTTAAATTTTTTATTTTGATAGTCTATATTGCAGCATGTAACAAGTATAATATGGCTACTAGCTATACGATAAATTCTTTAGTATTTTGGATTTGCAAACACTTGGATTGTATACGTACTGTATTGTGAAATTGCTATCAATTTGTTTTTAAAAAAAACTCTTAATAGCAGCTGATAGCAGTAATAAAGCACCTGGGAGTTTGCGATCGATTTCGTTTTTAGCGCACGGATCGCCTAAAATAAACGCTGCGATCCATACGTGACTGATGGATAGGATGAAGGGGGCGTGCTTTATTGGTCGAAGGTTAAGCGAATTATCAACACGCTAAGACGTATGACGTTATCATTAATAATAATTATTACGTTGATCGATAAGTGAAATCTACCGATCGAGCAGCGCAAACTCCCCTAATGACGTACGACCGATTTTCAAATTTCTTTTATCGAAATTGTTCATTTATCTAATGTGATTCTTATCTAAATTTGGTTCTAAACAATAAAGGAAATTTGTTTTTATTTCCCATATAAGAAAATATATTTTTTATTGTTTGTTGTTAAATTAGTTTAGGATTGTTAAAGAACGTTATTGACGCTTAACCGTCTGATGGAGCAAAACAAATAAATTCAATTGAGTGTAAAATTGGCACTAACTTTGAAGGGATTGTACTACACAATGGAGAGTCCTATGGGGGAATGAAAATTCGATTATTGATAAACTTGTTGGCAAGCTCCAAGGTTGCTAAGTAAAGTAGTTTTGCTGGGCCAACGAAATGTTAAAGAGGATTGATCTTTCGTTTAACGTATTTAATTTCTAAAAAAAATATTTAAAATGAGTTACGCTGAAAACGTTTTTAAATTCGATTTTAAAAGTCACTTTTAACGTTAGCCTCACAAATGCAATTTTGAAAGTTAATAAAATAGAAGACTAAATTTCTGAAATTTTTTTACTAAATTAACTTTTTTTAGATATGCAATGTTAGGGTAATTGAAATTCAACGATTTCCTTCGATTGAAAAGCTTAAAGAAAAGATTTAATCTAGAAGCCAATTAAATACGGATTTGAATAAGATCTAAAAAAAAAGAATTTTTTTAAATTTAATTACAGTACTAAATATACAGTGTAATATATAAAAAAATATTGAACCGGTAAATGAAAGAAAAACGAAATTGTTTACTTTCATAATTTGAAGAAAATGACATTGACAAGATTGTTATCATAATAATTATGGTAATACACAAAAAATGAAAACCCCAAATCAAAATGTAGGCTGATTTTTCTATTAAATTTAATAAATTAAAATTAATCGGTAGACTGTTAAAGAAAAATGAAGTATATACTGTACGGTACATCAAACTACTATAAAAAGTAAACAATCTTTAACCGATAATAGCAGATTTTTTAATCTATCCACGAAATCTTGTTTTAAAGTTTTTCTCACTACAAAAGAAGTGGGTTTTACTGAACGAGATTAAATTTTATCTTACAAGATTTAGTATAACCACCATAACCTTAACTTGTTTTTAAAGCAAAATGTGCTCATGCGCAGATTAGTGTTACAGGAGAAATATAAGTAAAACTAGATGAATTTATTTTATTAATCTTCACGGTAGTTCAGTAAAAAGTGAACCAAAATTCATTTCATATACTTAATCATGTATAATAGCGAGTCTCGTGAGCCTATTTGAGTTGGTAAAACTCGCAATGAAACAGAAATAAATAAATAACTAAATGATATTATTTCTGATACCGGTACTCGAAAATTTAAAGTATGGCAGATGAAGTAGTCAACTGAGATCCATGTAAAAAGGGATTAAATAATATCACTGAAAGAAAAAATGTAATTAAATAAAGTGAAGATCAGTGAGTGGCAATCGATTTCTGTAAAGACGGAAAATGATAATTTTCGTTGTCGTACAATATTAATATAAAAGCATTAATAATAATTGGCTCTCATAAAAAGTGAAATGCTTTTCACTTGGTTTCCATTTTCTTTGAAGTGTAGTTGGGAATTTATGAAACATTCGTCGTAAGATGCATTTATTAATTTTCAAAAGATTTCGTTGATCTGGGAAGAAGGAAAAGTTAAACGTTGTTGTCGGTGGGCTCAATCTCAGATGACAATCCTCTTCGAATTGAACGAGAAGATGTTTGGTAATTGCCTTATTACTGGTTCTAAGACGATTGACGTTAAGGAGTTAGCGAGAGTGGCCGACGATCAATACGTGTGTAAGCAGCTACAGCCGATTCGAAGTAAGGCGTTGTAACCATCGAAGGCGAGAGAGCTTTAATTGGCTATTTCAACGTGTTTTCCTATAGTATTTTCAATCGTTATAGGTTTTTCACACACGCGTACACACGGGAAGCTAGCTATACGGAAAAGGATTCGTCTTTCCGAGAAATAATTATGACAAGATAAAAGTTGGGGAAATGTCTTCTTATGTTGTAAGTCGTACTTCGTATTACGAATAAATGGAGGGAATTAATTTTTTTTTTTGTGTGTAGGCTCTGGATGCACACGGAATAAGAGTTTTGTTTTTGATGTTTTTTTGATGGAATAGGAAGGAAATTGTTCGATGAAGACAATATTGTTTTTTTTTTTGTTTCTTTCTTTTTTTATTTCATTTTTTTGGTTTATGGTTCGTGCCACACGCTATTGTTGTCGGAGATTAATACCAGGTTTAAATGCTTTATTATGCACTGTTTGTCATTATTTGCGAGACGTGCTATGTTATGCAGTTAACTGTATTATTTTGTGGGATTTTGGAGTCACGCAATGCAACCTGAGCTCTCTGAACAGCGCAATTTTTATTTACTGTATTTATATTTTGATAAGGAAGATAATTTATGTAATTTTATTAATTTTGGGGATGGAGCAGAAATAATTCGGAAACTATCGATAAGAAGTTTGATATCGATTTGATTTGCCAACGCACAGAATAATTATCATTGAGTTTGGATTAGTTCGTACAATTTTAAAAAAAATAGCCAACAACAACAACAAAAAAATACTTTTATATTATTGCAAGAAATGATAAAGAAAAAAGTTGGGTTTTGTTTAATTATTTACAGAATGTAATGACTGTATAAAAAATGATCAATAAATGCATAATTAGTCGGAAGTTGTGCGTTGTTTGCAAACATGTTTCTATTTAAAGTTATTCAGGTTTATAGTTTTTTGTTGGGCAGGACAAAATATTTGTTTTATTTTTGTTTTTTTGTTTTTTTTGTCTTTTTTAAGACTTTCGGATGGAAAAGAAAAAACCCACTACAATATTAATAATAACCTTATTGGTTTGCCAAATCCAAAAATATGGGTGAAAATAATGTTATTTCTCCATAATTCTAGCGAAATTTTTTTCGTTTTCGAAAGGGAAAAAAATACATGCGCAATTA
>JAQGAY010000684.1:0-21808 GCA_034698085.1 Polydesmus angustus | reverse complement strand
TAAATGAATTGTTGATAATAACGTTCGGTTTGCGTGTGTGGCATTGGTTGTGCATTTTCTCTATTTTTCTCTTGGTTTTTCTAGGTCCGAACTCATTCTTGTACGTGCCCCTTTATTTGTAAGCGATAAGAAAACATTTCTATTCGCCCAAAAATATAAAGACGCGACAAATGTCTACTGTTTCAAATAGTATTAATATTATTTTTTTATATTTTTTTTGCCATTTAAACAATGTAGAAATTCTAAACCAGAAGTAATTGTTACATATGATACCAGTAGAGTATATCGAATGGGAGACACTTTGACCGTATTGTCAAAAGCACTTTAGATTACACAAATGGCAATTTGACTAATGAAAAAAAAAATAGAAACTAGCATATTTTTTTTTATTGTAAACGTTTCTTAGTAAAAAGTGTTGTAAAAGTATTATTCCTGCATTTGGTTTCAAAATAACTCCAACTCTTTAGGTAGACTAGTTTTTTCCTTTTCTTTTCGTGAAGGACATCACGTTGCTCCGAGTAATGAAAGCCAATTTCTGAGAACGATTTTTTAAAACTTATTATTACGGTGGTGTTTTATTGTTTAAATAAAAATAATGCGTTTGAATAATAACAATTTTTTAAAAAAAATTGTGGAATACATACGGTACGGTATTTTGTTTTTAAATTAATTTTTTTGAAGGTTTATTAATTTGAGAAAGTGTTTCTGTATTAACAATTACGAAAACAAAGCCAAAACATGCCATCTTTAAAAAATTTATTGAAACTATCGACAATTTTAAGTGGTACGGTATGGAATAATAACGAAATTGAGAAAGGCAAAAAACAAACAAACAATCGAAGTACTGTAAATTTAATAATAAAGAATGGTCGGAATAATGTAAAAGACTGCGACAATATTATTCTGCCTAATTTTTATAAGTGGCCATCTGTCAAAATATTCGATAATTTTTTTTTTTTTGGGTTCAATGATAAAATAAAAACAATCGCTTAGCTGCTAGAAATCGACCGATAAAAGTATTAGAAGTGATAATAGTCATATATTTTTATGATATTTTTTTTGAATTGAAATTGAGGGTAAATTGAAAGTAGGGATGTGTAAGTTCGTCGTCCATCATTTTAATGGATTGGTTGCTCCATCAAATTGCTCATCTCCTGTACTCTTCGGCGGTGTCGCTGTAGGCGTTGGGTTCATTCTGAAATCGAATACATAAATACTGTAATATTGGTCTCTTATTGTCATAATATTTATTACTAAAAACATTTTTAGCTGCTTCATGACAACCACATTAATTATCTAAAGTAAATAATTAAATTGGCAAGGTAGGCTATTAAAACAAGCTCGAAGGGATTCTATATATCTGATAACATTAGCTATTCACAGTAGCTGTATATCTGTTGTTTTGGGATTTATGGGGGAAAAATATATACCGGAAGATTAAGTTTGTCTTAAAAACTGCTCGCGATTCTTTTAAAAAAGATAAATACTATATAATACTGTATTATAATAATTATGTTAAAGCACAGTGGTAAGGTTTAAAATCCCAATTCATTTTTTTCTTCAAAATTTTCTGCCTATTAAAACAATAATTATTTGTAGACTGTACAACCTTTAGTTATAATTTACAAGAGGAATCTTTTATTCGACTAATCAAAAGTAGTAAATTTTTTCAAACTAATATTGTTTAACTTGGGGTATAAAATCGCGCAAGAATTTAAAGTTTTTAATGTACCTTTCATTCGTTTATAAAGGGAATTTTTAGTGTGCTAGTAGCCATTTTTATATTTTATTATAAGTAGGCTTTGGATATTAACGAAACAATGAGCAAAATCTGATTATTTTGAAAACTTTTGTGTCTCGCATGCGCGGTGGTATTTTTTTACGTCATTTATATCAGTAATAAGACCAACTCAGAACCTTCAAAATACTTTTTGCTCAGCTGACTACTTCCATTTCAGACCGTTTTAAACACAAATTAAGTTTAGTAGATTTTAAGATTTACATGTATAAGCCTATAGTTTTTAAAGTCTGCTTAGTGCATGGTTTGGTTTTTGCTGTTTCATCCTGACTTACTTAACTCAGGTATATAGGGACAGCGAAGAAGACTAGAGAGGTCAGAATGTCACTTCTGTTATATTGTATTGAACAGTCGTATAAGTCACAGGTATTCACGAGCGTTCAATATTGTTTCCGGTTCTAGAAAGTCTATTGATAGATTTCGGTTTATCATTTTTTTTGTGTGTGTATGCGTAAGAAACAGCAAAATTTAATCTAAAATAAATAATTTATTTTCGAAAATGAGTACGGTACTGTATTTTTAAATAATTAGGCCTACTAAATTGTACAGGTAATTGAACATAGCTTATTTATTTTTTTTAAAAAATTTTGTATTTTTGTGAAAATGCATTTACAGTACCGGTAGGTATTTATTTTGGCTTTTTATTTTTCTTAGTTTGAAATTATTATTGTTTTTAGCCTATGACAAATAATACCGGTTACTGTATGAAAACAATTAATATTTCTTTGAAAAATTTACTAACATATCCAAGTTCACAGTTAAGGCAAATAATTGGATTTACCATACCTTTAAAGTGTTTTTACCAATAATATTACAGTACATGTACATGTATTTGGAATTCTTGTGTATAAATTATGTGCTTGGCTAAGTTGGCTGTTTTTCATTCTTGCTTTTTTTTTTATAAAATAATAATTAATTATTAATTTTTTCAAAATGGTACTGTAGATGAGTTTTTAAAAGCCGGTTAAGATGGCATGAAGGCTACTTTAGCAAACGAAATTAATTTATATGAAAGGTCATGAGACAACAAATTATCGAGCTTCTCTACGTGGCCTTTTTTTATTTACTAATTTATTTCGATAATTTTTGAGTTGCTTCGTAATGCTTTTTGTTGTTGTCTGAAATGGTGCCAGTTAATAATAATAAAATAAATACTATGCTCGTATTTTGTGGAAATTAGAGGTCTAGTGCAGTAATCAAATTTATAGCTATTTCAAATTTGCATAATTTCGTTTTGTGGTTTTTAACGTTTTGCCTAATTTAATTATGTAAGCCACAAAATTTCAACGTCTAAATAAATATACCGTATATTGGATACGCTACACGCGGCACGCTTGAATAAATTAATTTTCTAACTTTTAAACTCTTGTAAGGACGTGCCGCATATCTAGCTAAACAATATACAAATTAATTTAGATACCGGTAGTTAATTCGAATTTCTAAAAATTGCTTTTTCGAATAGTGTGATTAGTATACTGCGGTGGATTTGGCTATTTTAATAAAAGTTATTTTAATTTTCAAAGCAGGTTTGCCGACTATTAAAAAGCCGAATGCTAAACCTAAGCTGAACCTAAATTACAAAGAACCGAAGTCACTTTTAAATCGGATTTTTCCCCCCTATTGACGGAATACGAACGCGCTGTCGTAATTAAAAGATCCTCAAATAATAATACAGCATCTCCGCGCGCGTTCGCTTCTAATTCGCGAGCAAATACTGTCACTATACAAGTATTAGGCTTACTAATGTGCCTTTTTTTAGACACAATATCGAATACCGGTAATCTAATTTTTTTTAATACATTATATTTTTCAAACGTCGGCCACTTACTTCATCATCTTTCGTCTAATTAATCTCAATTACAACCGTAATTTGATACCCATCAGCAGAAACCAAAACTCGGTTTCTCAATCTTTTCCTTTCTCGGTAACATTTTTTCAAACGAAGGTGCTCAAAATCTCACGTCAGTCTAAATAGGGTTTTCTTTTTTTTTTTTTTTTGATATTATTTTTTATCTGATTCTTAAACTTATTCGAGTTTTATAATCATAATAGGTATCAGATTGCCGCGCCATTAATTAGATTAGTGTGAACAGTTTTTAGCGGATATTCACTTTTTCTGATTTTAATACTTCAAAATAATAGCGTATAATAATATAATTATATCAGTATTGTAGTGAAATAGACTTACGTCTGCCATGTCGTGAATAGAGTGCACACCCAAACTACGTCCGAATCTAAAGTCGAAAAGAAAAAGAAAATACGTTAATGAAGTGCCATAAAATAATGCTGAAATCTTGTCACCGATTTAATTAAATTATTAAGATAGACATATTTCGCATCGTAATTAACAATCTCAATGTAGAAAAATTTTTTTTTTTACAATCGATAAAAGCGACGTTAAGAAAATTAAAACAAGGAGATTAAAATAACGCTATAGATTATATTACCATCTACGGTATTATATTAATTGATTTAAGCCATTAGTTCTCAATTCAACCACTACTAATTGGCCTAGATAAATAAAACACCTCTACACCTTTGGAAAATTAACTTAAACTAAAATCAATTACGCCATGTAAACGTATACCCGGTGCTAATATAATATTACTGTACTTTAACCGCAGTTGTAAAAAGCGAGATTTTTGAAGTAAATGAACTGTCTTTGTAAATGAATAAAATACAAAACATTGTAATAAGATACATTACCGTGTGCAGTGCTTGGTATCCTAATTAAAACGTAACTTACAAACATGATATCATCGTTCAAACACGATACAGTATTATCTACTCGTATTTGGTAGCTTTCATTAGAAAGAAAGAAATTGACGAAGAGTCGTTGGGAAATTGTAAAATAAATTTGCCGAAAGGCGCCTATTTGTAAAAAACAAAAAAAGTTGTTTACAGACTTAACTGCTTTTCTTATGAAGTGTGATGTCATTTTGAAATTACTTTTTAATTAAGAAGTAATTGACTTTAGTAAGTGACCGCATCACTTCGCTAGTCTATAGATGCTGTTCTTCATATCTCTCGTTTTCCTGTTGCTTATTGATCTACTCAGCATTACTGTTGGAAATTAAGTGATCGTTTCATTCCTTATCAAATATTGCTCGTTCAAAAAATTGGAGCGAAAATAGACTCATTTTGTGCTTTTAAAATATTGCGCAAAATCCCAGGTGGATGCTAACTTGCTGAGAAAAGTTGGCAAGGTCCTTCCGGGTCGTCTTTAACTGAGTGACGCGCGCATTTTATTTAGAAAAGGAATATAGGAATTTGTCTTCGCTATTTTTGGAAATGGCGGTTTTAAAAATACAGTAAATAAAAAATTAAGGAATAATAGAGGTGATTACCATTGAACAGCGTTTTTTTAAATTTAGGAATAAGTTCCGATTTTCTGTGCGGTGAATATGGAAAAAATTATGCGAAATTTATTTGATTATTCAAAATAAGAATATTTATAATTTTATTTCAAGAGAAAAATTTAATTTGATAATAATTATTATTAACAGTGCATAAATAATTGTGCGGCATACTGTAGTTTTTCTTTTAAAAATATTGGAATGGAAGAAAACAAAATTCGGATAAGCGATAAAAAATAATGAACAGGAAAGTTTAAAGTAGTAAGTTTAGTCTAGTATCAGTAGTAAAGCTTACCCTAATCTAAGATTTAGTTGTACAATCTTGTTAACTGGATTAACTGCAAAAAGAATTGTGATAGCCAAAAGATCGGTTTTTTTGATGAAGAAACGAAACGAATTTGTAAACAATCTGATTGAATTTCTTTGTGTGGCGTAATACAACACAATCATCAGCTTAGTGATTTGATCGTTTCGATTAAATGCGTGCATTATATTAACAAATCCCATTCTAGTATGCCGTAACTTAAGGACACTACTGCGCGGGTACGAAGAATGTCATCATTAAATTCTTAATCGTAATTAAAAGGGGAGACAAAAAATTTTTTTTTTTTTTATTTTAAAAAATGATGATTTTTAAAATAATACCATTCTGGCAAAAAGTGGGCGGTAATGTCTTAAAAAAATATAAAGATTAAGTAATTTTTTTTCTATTTTGCGGAAGAATTTCCTAATACATGTACTTAGATATAAAAATAGAAAAGCCAATATTAAGGTATGACTTGGACGGTATCTCCACGATTATAGGCACAGTTTACATAATTTTGAGGTTTTAGACCGCTGGCGCCATCTATTAATCGAATTTCTGAATCCGATGAGCGGTTTCCATAGTCTCGACAAGCTTAAGGAATTCCTCAAGTATTTGTTTTAACTATTTTTTTAATTAATATTCATTCCTTAAGTATTGTTTAAGGGAAATTCTTATACTATACATTAGAAAAGATTAAAGCATTACTTAATTCCATTTTTGCGTAATTTAGAGGGGTATTATTTGGTATTTTATGACAAAATTTTTAACTGAGTTTCGATTTTTAGAGTTCGGATTAAATTGAATTTAAACTCTGGGATACGATTAAATATACAGTATTAGCAAATAAAATATTGATAAAATTTGTATTGTTTGGATATTCTGTTTGTGCTCAATCGCAGCCGTTAAAAGTGCATTTTGGGATTTTTATAAAATAGGCTTACTCGTACATGTAATGCGAGTACATGTATAATATTACCGGTAATTACGGAATTTAAGTTAAAATGAAGTTTGATCTTTCAACTTTTAAATTTTAGAAGTTTGCATCAAGTAAAATAAAAATAAACAATAAAAAATCACGAATTTCGTGTCCGTTTTTATCTCCGGGGTTTCGAGAGGAAAGTCTTAATCAGCTGCGGAATTGCGCTGGGTCAGTGCGGCATAGCATAATTTTTAGGGTGCTTGAGATTACTTTATTTCTAGTTTTATTATTTTACGATGATTTTTGTAAATAAAACAATTTTATTATGAAAGTTTGATTTTACTCATAATTATGTTGTTTTATATTTTTTTTCTAATTATCGGAACTTATAATTCAAATATCAAATTAAAATTATTATATACAGTAATTTTAAAGCTGCCTTAATTTATTCAAATTTGATTAAAATAAAGGTGATTTGAGGGATACAACAGGGAGCCGATTATTTTGTGTTGAAGCGGATGGTCGGCGGAATATTCTAAGAGTTGTTTCTGAATATGAAAATTATTTAAGCATTCTTTTATTATAAGAAAATGGTTTCCTCTTATAGAGTTTCTTCAACCTTCAGGAGCGGTAGTGTAAAGCTTAGTATCAAATTTTAGAATCCTAAGGTTGCACATTATATTGGTTTTTTACGTTTTATTTATTAATTATTGTTGCCAATTAAATTTAATCATTGAGCTACTAATTGTGTGGGAATCAGTATATTACATTTTAATAATTGCTTTTAAATTAAAATATAGCGCAACATACTGTATGTTTAAAGATTTTGTTTATTTATCGCATTTTTAAGTAAATCTTTTCTTAAAAGTTGTTTCCGATATTTGGTACATTTTTTATGAAGGTTTTAAAAAAATAAAAAGAAAAGAAAAAAAATTTAATATAAGTTTCTAAGAAATATTATTTGGCGAATTTCATCTTTATAATATCAAACGTTAACCTGTAATCGAAAGCAGTAAGCATATAGAATAGCAAAACGGATGAAATTGAATTTAAAATAAGTTACAATCAACACTACTTTATTCTGATTTGCCTATTCTATTAGAATATTTTTTTAATAAAAAAAAAAAAAATTTAGACGCATGACTTAAAAAAAAGATATTTTAAGATTTTTTTTAAAAAGATGGTAAAAAAATATTATGAATAAAAAGAAAAGAAAACAAGTACCGTAACTTATTTTCTACTTGACATTAAGAAACTAATGGAGGGATCGCGTCTCCACAGCAAACAATACATTCTTTTGTTATGAAATCAAATGATATTATGATTTTTCAATAACAAAGCGGGGGGGTTTTGTTCGCAACTGATATTTTTCTTATTGTTATCGTATTAATTTTCAAAGTCAAATACACGTAGTATAGAATTTTTTGTTATCCATCTTTTCACGGAGATTTCTGCTTAGATAAATGCACAAATCGTAAATAATGTTAGAGTATATCGGATATGTTTTAAAGTTAGTGACGGCGGAAAAGCATAGAAAAGCATTGTTCAAAGAGGCGCACTTCAAATAAAACATCCGAGTTTAATCATAGCAATGTGTATAGACCAAATGATAGCGCCGCTGTCAACAGCGCCCTCACATTTTCTTTGGCCCCCAGACACACCCGACTGTCTGTTTACATTGAAACATCTCGATTTTTTTTTATTTTTTCATTCTATACACTGTAAATGAAATCTCGCGAGTTTATAAAAATACAACAGTCACGAAACAGCGGGAAAAAATAAGAGAAAAAAAAAACGAATAAAAAAAAAAGCCGACTGGTTTTTGTGGTATTTGGTTAATGTAAATACGAAAAGAGTAGAGGGAGAGAGAGAGAAAAAAATCTAAATCCCATTTGTTAAAAGTTTGCATGGCGAATGAGGTTGAGTGCGGAAGGGTAAGAAAGGCGACTTTTCGATTTAATCTAAATTTATTTAAAAATAGAATCCAATTTTTAAATTTTTACTAAACACGGGGGTAGTTTTTTTTATTATTTTGTTTGGTTGGGTTTTTGGTAAAAACTTCTTGTAAAAATAAACTTTTAAAATTGTTAGATTTGTATCTTGCCCTTTGTCGCCCACTCCTCTTAAGTTTTCGACTAAGTTTAAGTTGACGTAACCTGACCGAATAAGACGATGTTATTTTTGTGTAAGCTTAAGCTTTCACAGCGAACATTTTGAGTGGAGGAGAAAAAAAAATTACTCGAAGTCGAGTGCTTAACCGACATCTCCAAATGTCGCTTTTCAATTACGAGACATCTGTAAACCTGGAAATGGCATTTTTAGTTCTTCAAACTATTTGTATTTAATTTTCCGAAATATGATTTTACGGTATCTCATACGGTAAATAAATTAAGTTTTAATTTTTAGTTAGCATTATTTTAATTACAATCATGTTTGCCAATTTTTTTTATTAGATAGCAATCACTCAAAGCAGCGCTGTTATGCGAGAAAGCTACTTTCGAGGGGAACCATTTTCATTCAGAAATATTACATTTTTTTAAAAAAATTAAGTACCGGTACTCGTTTTTAGAACCACGTACATTGAAGGGGGTTATCATTTTTTTATGATACTTGAACTAACTTTTTTTGTTTATGATTTTGACGAATTTCAAAAGCGCGTTACTGTACAGTCTTTTGAGCTGTGATGATCTTCATTTATTATTTCGGCATTAAAATAGTTTTAATATACGTAACGGGTACTTTACCTTAATAAAGTCTTTCAATAATTAATGCAGTTTAAGCCGTTATTTACGACGGAAACATTATTACAGTATTTTGGAGTTGAATTAGTTATTACGTAGCTAAGAGCTTTCCGTTGGGCATTAACGAAAATCTCTACCGTTCAAGAGTTTTTCAAAGGTTTTAAACTTTTATTTTTTTTTATTAATAAGCAGCATTATTTTTATCTTAGGAACTAAAAGACGTCATTTATATGCGTATAATTTTTATATTTTCGTTTGGTAAAAATTTATATTCAAAATCGAATTTAATCAAACTAAAAATAAACTATAATTTTCAAGGTTCAAAAATAAAAAATAAACATATTTTTTATTTCGTGACGACAGCTATAAATTATTATTGCTCGTGTCCTAATTATGCTTCATTAAATGACAGAAGCGGATCAAATGTTGACGTAAGCAATTGGAATCTGATTAATACGAGTGAAGTTATCTGGGTAACAAGGAAATTATTTTTTTTTTTTTTGCTTCTAATATTTAGCTAACAACTACCAACGCTAAGTAACAAAGCAAGAAGGTAAACACGCCATGCTATTTAACATTTCACTACGGTATAAGCATTTAAAGGATTTTGGATGGAATAATAAAATGTAATCAAAATTTAAAGATTTTTTTTTTTTTTTGGTGGGCGCATTTTGAATTGGAACGAATACTTTTTTATGAATGGAAATTACACGGATGAGCAAGTACCATTTTCATGCCAAAGCCATAATTTAATTAGTTAATGAAGAAAAAAAAAATGTCGCATGCCTGAGAGTGGAATTAAAAGCGGTAAACTTACCGAGGTTTAGTTCTCTGCGCGTATTGACGGTCCAATAATAAAAGATGTAGTAGTCGGGCCTTTTCCTGATGATCTGTGGAATCTGGAGACCTAATTTTTCCATTATGAGTAGTTACTTTGGCGGCGGCGGCGGAAGAGGAGGTAAACCAAGGCATGTACCGTCTTAATCTGATCCCGGAATCAGCAGCATCAATACACGGGACAAATTGGTGGTTGGTTGGTTGGTTAGTTGCAAAGATGAATGAAACACAGCAGCCATCAGCCAAGAATTAGTAGCAATAATCAAACCAAAGGTGTTTGGACGATGATGGAATGGGAGTGGGTGGATGGGAAGAGAAAAGAGAATGATAAAAAAAATAATACACACTCAAGCTTATGGTTAAAAGAAAAAGGGAATACGAGATGCAATTAATAGCAAATTGTTATTTTCTAAATTATACACCCACATACATCCATCACAAACACATAACATGCTCGATTAAATATGCATCACCCGTACCTAAACATTCTACAGACTAAATTTTTTTTATTTTGGGGTTCAATATAATATTCGATATGACAATTATAAATACTCGTAGTTATAAGGATTTAATCAGAATAATAATAATTATTATCAATATTTGTATTTTTTTTTTTTTTTTTTGCGATTTGCAGTTGCAGAGAATTTGTTAAATTGTAGCGAAACTCTTGAAGCGCCTCAATTGATTAATATACTGTCACAGTGGCACAGTATATATTTGAAATACAGTAATATTAAATAAATTGATTAATTAAAATAGTGAATTATTTTTGGGTAAATTATTTTTGCTTTTTTTTATGATTATTTAAAGTAATGATTTGCGTGTGACGTTTGAAAAATTTTTTTAAAAAAAAATTTTTTTTTCCATACGGTAACATTTTCGATTCTGTTTTTAAAAAGTTTAATGCAATGTTGTATATTATTAGGTAAACTTAAGAACTTTTTATAACCACGTCAATTTAAAGGTTTTCTTTTTTTTTTGCTTAAATTACTAACTTTTTCGTAAATGCGATTGAGAAGTTGATTAATCGTTCGCACGAGTTTAAATTCGAATCTAATTTCAATGAAAACTCGAATCAATTTCTATCAATAATTTAAAAAAAAAATAAAATTAGACGTGACATAGACTTAAAAATAATTCTAATATTTCTATTTAGAATTAATTTTATTAGTTTACCGACTTTTTTTAAAAAATATATTTAGTACTTAGTTATTGGGTTTAACTCACCTCGGCTTAGCAATCTGAGCATAATGTCGGTCCAACTGCTGCAACACCTTGAGAGCTTCGGCCATGGCCGCCATTTGGTCAGGTGCGGGACGAGCCCCGATCACCTGCACCTGAAGACCCACGGCAAATATCAAGCAAATACTAGCCATTAAAAATTTGCCAATTGTCATGTTTACCATTTTTTTTTTTTTAAACTTTTTTTTTATATTTAAAGAAAAATTTGTTTCAATATTTTTTTTTTTTTTCGAGATTGAAAAAAAAATAAATTGATTAATTTGTTAATTTAGAAGTTGTTTTGAACCGGTTGATGTGGGGATATTATGTGATGGGGAAACGGCGTTTCAACTTCCTTTTTATATCAACTAGCATAAAGTGCGGTTGAGTGACGACAGAGAAAGGGGGAGGGGAGTGACATCATCACTTTACAATTACCATCGCACGCTATTGGTTTGCACGTGATACAAAAAAAGACAACTTGTACACTGCACACCGGAACATGGGACTAAAAAACGTAGGTGTGGGCGGCCACATCCTACAAATCAAAATGCCGTTTAATAAGAATTCTGATCGTTGCTTTTTTTCATTTTTTATTTCTTATAACTTTTTGACGGTTTTTTTCAAAAAGTGTTTGTTTAGTAAGATTACGCACTTCCTCTTAGGTAATACACACGTTTTTTTACTGATAAAAAAAATAATTTTCAAGTATTTTTTTTTTTTTTCCAATTTTTAAAGTAAATAGCATTACAAGACAACCCGCTTATCCGGAACGCTATCAAAATTTTTGTTTTCTTTTATTTTAGTGGAGCTTTCATGATTAAAATCAATTTTTAAGATTTTTTTGTCTCCTCATATTCCCTCATAATAATCGTGACAAATTCTTAATTGATTACTTTGCAACATACTTTGCAATCTGGTACTGGCAGCCGAGAACCTCGAAAACCAGAATCCCGCCGAATTGGGTCCGTCCGCAACATTTCGGATAAGCGGAGTTTTTCTGAACTGTCATAATTATTTTTTTATGTTTTTTTTTTCCATTTATTTTCGTGTCTTGTCAACAATTTTGATACACATGAAAAAGCATTTGAAAACAGTCTGTTGCACTGAATAGGCCTAATATTCAATTTAGAAATTATACTTTCAACAGATAAAAAAAGATTGAATTTTAACTACCGTACCGGTTTATGTAATTTAATTTCTTTTTTTAAATTTAAACAACTTAATTTAAATATTTTATATATTACGGTATAGTATTTTTTTAAAATAGTATATGTATTTTATAGTTATTTCAAGTTTAGCTAGCTTTCTTTTATATGTTAATTAAGAAATTAAATTTTATAATGTTGGCTTTATTTTATTTAAATTTTCTGTTTTTTCAAATAAAAATAAAGTGATTTATGTTTATACTGGTGCTTTTATATGTACAGTATTTAGATTTTTAACATTCTGTATTATGAAAAATCATTAGAACATTGAGACATTTAAAAAAAAAAAAACATTTTAACTTAAGTTTGTTTATATATTTTTTTTTAATATAAAATAATTCAAATTAAAAATTATTTTATTAGCATATTATTGTTTTAAGCTAATTTTCTTCCAATTTTAGTAAACCAACAAACAGTAGTAACTTATGCTTTTTAAAATTATACTGCGTGAAAATGAAACAAAAATTAGCAATTTATTTTTTGCTGAATTTTATCTATTAATATAAATCACAGCAGATCGCGAATAAATCGCCCTAAAACTTGTGGGTTATTAATCCCTAAAACGAATTCAATAACCTCTCTTAAAATGACATTTATCCATCTGGCTAATTGACAAATCAAACTGCGTGGTAAATTTGAGGTAGGCCCCTGAAGAAAATTGCTAATTAATTTCTAAACAATGAAACGTCATTGGCAGGCGAGTGCTACTAATACCGAGTAAATATTCCGTCAGCTGAGGAATCAAAAGCTAAAATACGAGCGAAGCAGTCGGGTCACCTGCTGAGACAATAGCACTGCCAAACTCATAAATTACCACTCGCTAAAGACAAGAAAACAATATTACATTTCCTTAGAAATATTCCGAATGAAAATATGAAAGTAAAAGTCAGATGTAGAAAATAGAAAGTGGAAAGAGGTGAAGGGGATGCATGGGAGGAGTTGTGCTTCTTAGCATCTATCCATCCATTTAGTGTTAATTAAAGCGCGAGCACCAATTTAGCTGAAATTGCATTAAATCGTAAATGAGTTGGTGGTTGCCATGACGTAGAAAGAGAGACAGAAGAAAATGATAAAGGTATTACGAAGCGACGAAAAGTTTGAACAAAGAAAGTTTGTGAACCGAAATTATGCTAGCTTCGTTTATATACATTGTTGTTGATTGCGGTGCAACCATTATGCGACGACTTAAGATCCATTTTCATTAGCGCAATAAAAAAATAATAATTATTTTTTATACTTAACAACACCAAAAAAAAATAGTTAAAAGGGGATGGGGAGGGCGGGAAAAATTTTATTGAGTTAGAAATAAGGTTCGTAGGTGCGATGATAATTAGTGCAAATTAAGATAGAGTTTAAGCGCGTAATAAATCAATAGCGCGAAAGATGAGGAAGTTGGCAGAACGATGCTGATGAAAAAGTTGTTTAGAAAAATGAATGAACGTGTTACTACATGAAGAATTGCGCAGATAGAGATTGAGATAGTAAATTTTTAATGAATAACTTCCTCGATGAACGATAAGTTGTCAATGTTTCTAAAGTGTTAATTACTTTGTAAGCTAAAATTAATTTGTTTAGCATTAATTAAGCGCGCAATAAACGCTGAATTTTTTTTTTCAATTACAGTAATAGAAAACCTAACGAAGAGGTTGGCGTTTAAAGTATTTTGTTTGTTATGCAAATTTTGGTTCCAGAGATACTGGTAATGATTTTTCATATAACTTGGTCTTTATGACGTAATAAAATAAATATAAATGAACAGCGTAAAGAAAAACATTATATGGCTGCATACCTTATAAAATTGATGTTTGTTCATCCATTACTCTACTAATAATGTGCGTTTTAATGTCGGGCTATAGCAACACACTATTTTAAAGGTTTTTTTGGTGTAAAGAGAACCGTACCAATTTTATTTAAAGCTAATAAAATTAGCCCCAAAAAGGTTTTTTTTTTCTAGACATTGACCTAACATTTTTTTTTTATTTTTGCTATAAAACCTTCGTCTCATTTGGATTTTTCTGTCAAATCCTAGTTAAAAAAAAATTTTTTTAAACTGAACGTATTATAAAGTTTGGGAATGTTTGTCTTTAGAATACAGTAGTGTTACTTTAAATACGCTCTAAAAATATCTTACAGTTTTTAATGTGTTTAACTATTTTTCTTAATGCAGTAATCATGCATACTTGGGTAAACAAGTCAAGATAGATTTTAATATTGAGCGCAGGATTATTTTCAATTTAGTCAATTTTAAAAATGGAGATATAAAAAGTGATTCAAGTTGCTGAAGTAAATAATGAACGTCCTTTTTCTAGTAGGCCTACATATTTGGCGGTAGGCTTCAGATTTTGCAAAATACTTGAGATACTGTATTCAGTATACCGGGCACCCACGGTATGATGCTTTTCCTGATCACATTTCATCTAATGACGTGTTCGATTATTCGCATCTAATGCATACTACACGTAATTTACCGTATCGACATTGGAAAATGATATTTTCAAATCACTTTATTTGCCACTCGTACATACAAATTTCTGCGCCCGTTTCCTACAACATGGTGCATTATCAGTTCATGTTTAATACCCCATACAATATTCGCTAATCTTGTACATAAAATATGAAATACGTCATTAGTTTTTTTTATTCTTAAAATAGGTAATTTAATAATGTACTGTATTTTACTTATTTTTATTATTATGACGAAGTTGTACTGAATACAACTTCATCATAATATAAACTGAAATGACCAATCGGTGCATAATCAAAAACAAAACAAAATAATTTAAAAATTCCCATCAAAGAAAGTTCCTTCTTGACTAGTTATCCTCTTTGTCGCAAAACAAAATTATCTATCCTTAACTACCGATTTTTATAAATAAAAATTAAAGCAGGAATAAGTTTTGGCGATCTATTTACAGGTAAAACATGTCGTTGTAATACCGATTATAATTTACATTGTTGTAACAGTGGTTTTTTTTTTTAATTTACTTCAGTATATGCATAATTATTTAACCGTAAATCGTTATTGTACCATTTTGCAATTGCACTCTGTTGCAAAGCTTACTGCACGTAGGCTAATAGTTAATAGGTGGAGATGACAATAATTTTGATTTATGTTTAGGTTACTCCAATATAGGCTATAACAATTAACGCGCCATAATTCCGCCCAAGTTTCGTTCAGCATACAGTAGGCTAATTTAATGTTACTTGTCCTTAATTTAAATAATTACAAGGAAACTGTAATTATATTTATAATGAAAATGAAATTGACGTTTAGTGTTATTACATCAGGTACATTCCATTGGTTTGAGATACGGTATTTTCTGTCGAACGATAGAGTCGGTGCTGTAGTGAGCCAAAAGGCGAGAAAATGAATTATTCAGATAGCATATCTGACAGCAATTGAGCAGCGTCACACGTGCAAACACTTTGGATCAGATTCGAGTTTAATATCCGATCAGAATAAATCACGTAGGGTTTTTACGGAAAGTAAAGGAAATGAGAATCGAATGATTGAAAAATATTCAATAAATAAACACAAATCTGTAATCAGCGAACAACATGCACCCGCTTCAGCCAACCAGTCGACCGTACAGCGTTCGAGACACGAGAAAATTATTTTTCGATTTTAATGCCTTACATTTGATACACAAAATCGCTGCAGGTTAGCATTGAATTAAGCAAAGAATAATTATTTACCCGCATTTTCTATGTTAAATTAAAATAAATAAATGGCATTAAAAATGCCGCTTAGATCGGTAATTAATTATTGGTGTGAAATTAGTGTGGGATAATGCTAAGTTTAAGGGCATCAAAAGAGTTGAGGGAATGTACCAAAGCAGTAAGTTCCCATTAGGATCAGCCTGATTAGGATGAACGCTCTATACTAAATGTTTTATTAGGTAAACTTTGGTAACTTTTATAAATCTTGCAATGAATATTTTAAGTAATTTTTAATAAAATTATTATCCGAAACCAGAAAATATTATCCAATGTCAAAAAAAATTGGTTAACAATTATTTCAAAGAAATCTTTATTGTTTGAAGATGCACCTCCTTTTTAAATTCCTCCTTAAAGGCAGTAATATTAATTTTGTTTTGATTTTCGTTTTTTATTATTATTAAGAGTGCATGGTATTTTTGTTAAGGATTGCCTCAAATGAACTACAGTAAAAAATTTAGGTACAGTGTCAGTAATGAGGGAGACAAGGTAACGAGAGGTGCGGTGCAAACTCTTCCGTGTTTGAAATCTACAATAATATTATTTTATTTCGACAGGTCTACGAGTACAATTATTAGAAAAGATGGCAACCAACCTAAGCTTTATTTAATAAAATCTAAGTTTTATTACTCTTACAAAATATTAGTGAAATTTTAGACCTAAAAAAAGCGATTTGTTTAAATTTATAAGTTTTACGATATAAAAAGTAGAAAGAAAAACGACGTCGTGAAAACGTGAAATTTGAATTTATTCACTTGATTCGGTATTTATTTAAAGAGTTATGAGAGTCTAAATGTTGAGAGTTTGTTTCAATAGTTTTAAAGCAGTAAAAATATAAAAAGTTTGCGTCATTTAAGATGAGAAATATATAGGCTATAGGGTTAAGCGTCGTATCCTAGCCGAGTATCAATCAAAACACTTCTCACGTAAAAGCCACAAAAAAAGTTGTTTGGTAGAAGAGTTTGTTGAAAAATAAGACATCATTTGGAGAATAATCTCAGGTGACGGTGATAAACGCACGCATCACCGGAAATGGCAGCAACCACCTCCGGCTTTATTATCCCCAACTCCTACATCCAAATTGAAATTATTTTAATTTATCTGTTTTTCAAGCTCATGTTAAATTCAAACGTATGGTTTTTACACGTTTCATGCGCAAAGCCGACGATTTCTCTTTTTAAACCTTTCAACATCTTCAAAATAAAAGTAATAAGTGTAATGGAAGTCAAAATTCAAGGTTTTTTTTTTATTCTTTTTTTTTTTTTTTTTTGTATTACAGTTTATTTTTATTTATAATACTAACGTGTTGCGCGTGTTTCGACTTACTGTATGCTCGTTCGACTTAGTTTTCGAATAATGTAACGCTGACACATATACGGCACCGTATACGCTAGACTAATTTAATATTTAAACGAAGTTTGCTCAGATCTGATATTTTATTACCGACTCCTACATCTTTTTTTTTTCTTTTTTTTCCGATACGGCGCTATAAATTATCTAACTTTTTTTAATAATGTGGCACGAAATGTCATTGCGCGCGTGCTGTGGTCTAGGCTTTAGGCTTACCCTATGCCATGCAATTAATGTCCGTGAAACGGAAAATAAAATTCGGTGCGCGATCGAATTAAATTGCTACATTTCGATTTGCAAAAAATTTTTTTTCTTATTTTTATATTAAAAAATATTATTTGTTGTTTGATTTTTTTCCATGCCGGTTTTATAATAGACTATTTTTTGGCGCAATCTAAAGTTTGACGAACATAATTATTATTACAGCATTATTGTGTATATGGGTCGCCTACGTATTTCTTAGGGAATAAACATTTCGTTTTTTGCATAAACATTGTTATGAAAAATTGCAGTGAGCAATATTCAAAACGAAACAGCGATTTAAAATACCCAGATTTTAATTTAAAAAATATATTGTGGTGCGGAGGATAAATTTAAGCTTTGAAAATCTCTAAAATCCCAAGAATTTTCTACTTTTATATACAGAGAAAGAAAGGGAATAGAAATTTTTTTATTTACAGATAATTTATTTACAAATTATTTTTCAACTGCATGAATCTATTGTATGAGTATTAACATTTAATTTATTTTTGTAAATTGGTTGGGCAAAACAAAATTATATTTGTAATTTAGGGAAGATTTAGATCAAAACAATTCTCCGTAGGTTTTAATGTTCGGTACCCACTGATATCTTAAAAAATTGTTTTATAATACGTCAATTCTAGGCAACAACAAATTACCTTCTCTTAAAATAATAATTTTCTTTCATATTACAGTGAAATCTCTATTTCGATACCACCGTTGTGATCGACTAAAATTGGTTTTCAAATACTGTAGTAAATGTCTCGATCATATAGAATTTATTTTATGTTATTAAAATTGTAATTTCTGGTTAAACTATTTTAGCAGAAACTTTAATCAAGTATTAAAACTCTGTCTATTTAACCGCACTCAAATGCTGACTCATAAAATTATTATCACTGCTTGTGAGTAGGCCTATGCAATACTGTTGGGTATGCATCTGCGCAGCATCTTGGTGGCCTGTTCTGGTAATACATGTACATGTAGAAACCTGCATTGAAAATGGGATTTAATCTGAGTGATCACAGTCTTGCAGTAAAGGGGGTCCACTATTAGAAATGCTTTAACAAGGGGGAAATCGGAGGACGTATTTGAGGGGATCAAATTGAAATAGGAGTGGGCTTATTTATAGAGGTTTCACTGTATCAAGATATTTACTAAAAAACAGGATAAATAATGAATATGGTTTGATCACAAATTATATCATTATTATATATTATAATTAAATGTTGTTTCATTGATAATGCCTGCTCACTCTTTAAAAGTTCTTATATATCATTTTCATAATAAGAGTTTTAATTTCCAGATTTCTAAAAACAGTGCATAAACAAAAAAAAAAACCATTAACTGTAAACCTATTTAAATAAAATTCATTAAAAAATTAGTTCACTCAACCAGAGAAATCACAGTAAAATCCAAAAAAATAAATAAAAAACTACTCTTTATAAATTCAATAAATAACCATAACTCAGAAAAAC
Organism: Polydesmus angustus; assembly: GCA_034698085.1. Taxonomy (NCBI): domain Eukaryota; kingdom Metazoa; phylum Arthropoda; class Diplopoda; order Polydesmida; family Polydesmidae; genus Polydesmus; species Polydesmus angustus. The sequence goes on along the minus strand of JAQGAY010000684.1, from coordinate 2,636 downwards.
ATTAACTTAATACGACTGTTTATGCCAGAAAAAATATCTACTCGTAATAATATAAAATTATCAAATAACGTTCACATTGAAATGGTTTTTAGTGTGATAAGCAAATAATTATTAAATCTATTGTTGGATTGTCTGTTATAATTACTCGCATTTGTTTATCGATTTTAATACCGGTGTCAAAAAAAATATATATTTTTTTAATGAACGCCATTTACTTTGATTATTGGTTTCATGTTGCAATTTATTATTCAAAATCTTTCCATTCTTTTTCGGCGAATTCTAAGCTATTGAATTTTCACAATATCAAATTGAGAGTTTGTTGCCATTAGTTTCAAATTGACAGCAGATGTAGCTTCCTAAAGTAAGGCAAAACCTCAATTCGTTTCTTAAAAATCAGGATTAATTAGAACAAAAACCTTTTATTTTGATTGTTATTTATAAAGAACGATTTAGTGCGAATGGCTTTCGGCCAGCTTCCTCGTACTTCAGTTTTATAAGCTAATTTTAAAAACATTATGATGTTCTTTAGAATGTCAATATGCAATCGATTGGGAAAAATAAATCAAATTAGACCTTAAGCCTATATTGTACTTTTAGCTTTCAATAGATTACAACATTATCTCCCATACTACACGAGCGTATTAAGAAATCTACGAGTATTAAAACAGTTCGATGTATTTACTTGCACTTACTTTTAATGATAATGCCGTACTTTTTAAAAAATGCAATACATTTATTGTGTACATGGATTATTATTATACATCATGCTGTACACAATGTAGGCTTACATCGCTATTTTTTTTAAAAAAAGATTATGTACCCATTTAAAAACAGGCGATATCCCTGCTCATAATGAATTAATAGCCGCCAAAACAAAACTTCCACCCTATAACGCCTACTATAGAGGCCTACTCGTAGAAAGCAGTTGTTTTGACCCTCGTGTAAAATTTGAATTAGGCGAGTTTTGCGGTTTTCCACTTTAGACAACAATTTGTACGTTTGGAACAAAATTATTTTAACTCGTACAATAATAAAATTAGTAAATAAGAAGTAGTGGTTGTGGAACATATTCATTATTAATTTAAATTCCAGGAATTTTCTCTTTCAACATATTTTTATGCAAATAAGCTATAAAAAAATTAATCAATAAAAATGGCCCAGTTTTCATGAAGCTCGTAAAAAACCCATTCCAAATATTTGAAAAACAATTAAAAAGATGTTGCAATTTTATACAGCAATGGCCAATTAATTAATTAACCTGTTTCGTTTAAACGAATAATGGATAAAACATAGTAGCATCTATGTAATTATTATGGGTAAAGCACAAAGAGTTATGATGCCATTGTACCCAAGTTTTTTTAAGCCCAAATAGTAATAATGTGGTTATAAAAGTGCAATAATATAATTTTGTAGTTAGGAATGAACATCTGCCCTGGACCACTCCATTTTTAAAGCATAAAACGATAACACAAAATCAATACCGTATTAGCCCGAATATAACGCGACCTGTACATTTGGAGTAAGAATGAACGCTAATAAAACAAACCCCGAATACATGTATAACGCTAATGTGTTTTTTAGAAAAATATTTCCAGGCTAATACGGTATTTACTATGTGCACAAAGTTAAATAATTATGTGTATAAGTCTTAAGATATGAAAGTTTAATTACCGGTATATTTTAAATATATAAAATTTTTAATAATTTGCGTCCAACATGGACAAAATGCAATATGTATACCTACATTATTGCAATATAATTATTTATCTCAGGTTAAACCGTCTGTTAAATGTTTTAATCAGAAACCCCGTATAAGCGCAATTAGCATTATTTTAGAAATAAAAGTTTAGCAATAAAAGCAATTTTTATTATGCTTTATCAAACCTGAAATGATTGATCGCAGCAATTTACGGTAATGGACACAGTTATGTCTAGACTCCAGCTTTTGTCACAACAAACATAAGAAAAAATTTTATAATGTATTATTATAAGATTTATTAAAATACTTATAAATAAATTTAACATTACATAATATCTATAATAGAACAACAAGAGTTTGAAACTCTAAAACTTATAAATAGTAATTTCAAAAAAATTTCTCATCATTGAGTTTCATTTATTAAGTATTGAATGTTCTGTTCGTTAATTTCAACAAAATGCTTTCTACCTCTGCTAAAAAAGTAGATATCTCCCGTGTAAATATCGAACCACATAGCGTGAATCCGAATGGTCCCTTCTTCCAATCCTTGTCGCAGGAATGGATATGAAGCAATATGCTGTAGTTGTTGTAAACAGTTAATCTGAATTATACAAAACAGCAATTTGTTAATTAAAAATTACAGTGTTTTAACCGTGCCATAAAATTAAACAACCAAGTTTAAACCGTCTTTGAATATACTCAGCCACAAAATTAATGAGAAAAACAAATTTAAGAACTAAGAAAAATAATTTAAATTTACCGAATGCTCCGACTTCAAATGTACAATGCCGAAACTAATTTTTTTTTTAAATCGCGATTGGATGAAATATGTTTTATTTTTTTAAAAAAAATTATAATGGAATTATGTTTAATAAATAAATAAAAATAAATGGGACAAGGACAAGTTACAATTTAAATAAATTTAAAAATAAAAAAA
>JAQGAY010000683.1:0-21827 GCA_034698085.1 Polydesmus angustus | reverse complement strand
AAAAAAAATGAATTAATTAAACGGTAAACGAAACAATGAAAGAGTCGCGAACTCTTTTTAGGTGTACAATTTCAAAACAGAGAAAAGATCGAAATTCAATCGAGAGAATCGAGTTACGGAACGTAAACAATGATTTAACTTTTGAAAATGTTACACCTTGTTGCGTCACGCTGTTATTGAAAGATGAAACGGTTAATGCTACTGTATATCACAGAATAAAGTAAATTTTTTTAAAAAACTTTCAACGTTCCTCAAAAAATAAAATATACAAAGTGTTGCTCAACACTAAGAAATTACTACATGTTTCCAAAAGTTTCAACTTTAGCAAAACTAAAATTAAAATAATTATGTTCCTTTTAAAACATGCAAATATAACCAAACTGTTCCCAAACTTTATCTACTTGTTTCTTAATATTTATAAAGTGTAAACAAAACTAATATTGTTCTTCATCGTTTCTAAAATGTTTTTTTAACGTTTCTGGAATATAAAATATATGTCCTTAAACTTTCCTAAAATGTAAACAAAATATTTTGATATCCGTTACCAGTTTCTAGAATATAAATACAATGTTTCAAAACCTTTTTTAAATGTTACAAAAAGTTTTTAAAATGAACGAAATTGTTTCTACACATTTTTGAAGTGTAAAAAAATTAAGGTCTCTTAGTATTTCTAGAACGAGAACAAAATGTTCTTTAACCTTTCTGAAACATAAACAAAATGTTTAACAACTTTTCTCAAACTTATATTAGTTGTTTTCTAATGTTTCTAAAATGTTTTGTAACGTTGCTGTCTGGACTGTGAAATGTTATGTTCCGTAACTTTTCTAAAAGTAAACAAAATGTCTTTTAAGATTTCCATAAAAATAAAATAAACAAATAGTTTCAAAAAGTTTGTTGTGTGGACATACTGTAAATTTTTCCACGTTTTTAGAATGTAAACAAAATGTTCCTAGAAATTGCAAAATGTTTCAAAACTTATTTTAAATATGTAAACATTGTTATTATTATGCTTTGATGTTTCTAAAATGTAAATAAAATAAATAATTTTTCTCTGTAGCGTCTGAAATGTTCTTTAATGTTTCAGGAATGTAAAATCCGTTCCATAACTTTCCTAAAATGTAAACAAAATGTTTCATAACTTTTCTCAAACTTGATCCGCTTTTTTCTTAATGTTTCTAAAATGTTATACCGGTAAGCGTTTTTGTAAAATGTAAACATCGTGTTTCAAATATAAACTCAAATAATATTCCTCAAATAATACAAAATGTTCCATCGAAAACTCTCCAATGATTCCTCAACAAACATGACATTTTTGCTCACAAATGTTTCATCTAAAAATTATTGTTCCCCGGCTTTCAAGCCGAAGTTGGTCTTTTTTGGTCCTTGCTGCTCCACCCTGGTGGCTAAACCGAAGTCGCCCACCTTGAGCACCATGTCGTCATGTTTCCGAGTTTCAGATCTCGGTGTATCACGTTCTGCTTATGAATATACTCCACGCCGTCCACCAGCTGCTTCATGTAGTAACGCACTTCCGGCTCCGTCAAACTAGACCGGTTCTTCATCACGTGAACCAGAGACTGGAAATAGACAAACAAAAAAATTACAGCATTGTCATAATTATGCTGGGTAAAAACTACAGTGGACCAAGTTTCAATGTGCAAACGTAGACTTTTATCGGGTCACCAGATATTAAGCAGTTTTTCCACTTATCGCTTGATTTATATGGACAACGCGTAGCCTATGTCACCAGTTTGTCACTTGTACAGTATTTGCAACTTATTTTAAAACTGGAGAACTCCAAACCACGCTTCGAACAATGTCAACAACATGGCGTGACGTCACTTCATTCAACAAAAAATCAACAGCTGAGCCTGATGCATATGCTCTCAACTCATGGAGAAAGAACAATCGATGAAAAACAACAGCTGTTGTTAATGCCATCAAACGGTATCAACGAATGACCGATCAGCTGACCGCCAAGCGCGCGCACTATAAAACCGTATAAATTATGTAATCTAATTGTTTCCAATAAAAAAAGAGATTGTAAAATAATTTTCTCGCAATTGCTTTTAAAATTTTTTCGGACATCACGAAATTAATGTCGTAAAATTTTCATTTCTTGGCATATTTCATCACCTAGCGCTTGATATCGATAACACAAGCCTTCTGATGCTTCGCCATGAAAATCTTCCGGTGATTCGCCAAGAAACGGTTCATACTCGATTTCGAGCTTTGCTAAGTTGAAGAAAAAGCCACAGGCTTTCGGAAATATTCTTGGAACACCCATCTCCATTCCTTGATGTAGGTGAAGGAGAAAGATTGCAGCTGAAGCTTGCTCAGTACAAAATCCCCTAAATGGAAGTAGTTGCTACACCCGATGAGGTGAAGATGACGAAGATGAGGAGCTTTTTGTAATATCTGCAGGATCAAGTCCGGCGCTAGCCACACGCACTTATTAAGGTTAATCGTGGTGCAATGAGGTGAAACGGTGTATTGCAAAAAACGATCCACATCTAATCGATAATTACTACTCAAGTTGAACTCGCTTTTCCTATATAAAAAAAATAAATATACATTAAATAAATTTGGTTGTGTCTTTCAAAATATCAAATTTTAACATATTATCGTCAACTAAGGTTACCAATGAAGCCCCCTTAAGAGCTTGAAACATTTCATAAATAATAATAATTGCTCTATAGATTAAATGGGTCTGATTGGAGTTCCTTAAGGTGTCGAATAACAATATAATCATTATCAGACTGTACTTACGTAAGTTGTACAATTTCTTGGAATTGTTTGCAAACAGAACTCAATACAATCGCATCGTTTTCAGAAATATAGTAGTCAAAAATCAATCTCCAAAAGCCTTGAGGGAGATTAATTAAATCATGCGGAACCTCCTCCACCATCTCCGCCGCCAGTTGAGCTATAGTGGAAGTAGTATCGACGTCCATCTAAAAATTGGAACTTTTAGATTCGGATTTAAGAAACATATTTTATATTAAAACTATAATTATTAAATTACTACATAATTTCTTTTAAAAAAACGTTTTACTGTCCAACATCACAAAGTCTGAAAAAAAAAGCAAAAAAAAAAAAAATCGCTTTTACCTTCGAGGATTCAATTCACGTTGAAATAATAATTTGACGTAAATCGTTTTTTATTCCAATTCGCACTAAAAAAAATCAGAGTTAAATTACTACGGTATGGGAAAAATTGGAATTAACAATTTTATTAAAAAAAAAATATAGCATTGAACAGCAAACATCAATACAAACACTCAATAAAAAAATACGAATTAGACGTCATTTTAGAATCATTTATCATTGAATTTTTACCTTCGCTCTGCTAGCTAGAGATGACAATTCACCGATTCACAAATTGCGCACAAATACAAGAATTACTTCCGCGTTAATTCTTACTCTAGATTAATAACCGAATTGAATAATAATTACGATTTCTATTACCAATGTCTTCTCATTCACAGCACATGTCATTTAGCTTCGCCTTCAAAATGAATCAAAGCGTAATCGCAATGTGCGGCTTCAAGCACCACACACTCGCGCAGATGACGTCATCATGATCGCTGACTACTGTACAATCATGTACTGCGCTACATGTAGGAAAGTGTGATGACGTCATCAAACACCTTTTTTATTATTACCGAAGTTCTACCGCAGTTCTACCGTTTTTTATTGATCACATTTATATATTGACATTATTAAAAAAAATAATGCTTGTTTAATGAGATTAGAAGTTCGCTAAATATGATATATAATTTCTCTCGGAGCGTCTCCACTGATGCACTTAAAAATTTAAAAGATAAACACAAGTTAGGAATAATCAAAAAAAAAAAAAGTTTTAAAAACTTTAAACGCACTTTTAAACAAAGTTAATAAAACAATTAACTCACATCAATCGCTGATTCGTGATGAAATCATTTAGTGGCTACTCTATGAAAAATAGGCAAGAGCCTTTGCATGATCGGAACGAGCGTTTGAAGACGAATCACACCATTTGAACCTCTGCCTAGCCTACCTCAAAAGGCGTTTTGGTGTCCAAGTTCGAAGATAGAACGGAAAGAACCTCTGAAGACTAGAAATTAAAACTTATTTTAGTAATCTTAATAAATTTACGGTAAATGCAGTAGTCATACGGTGAAATTACAGTATTATAATAAAAAATAAATCACCTTTTTAGCTGCTAACCGTTCCAGTTCATTGACGTACAAAAGGCGTGAGAACATCATTTAAATAAGATAAAGTAAAATTGTAATCTAAAAATGACAATAATCGACTGATTGAACCAATGACTATCATTAGTAAAATTAAATAGAACTTTTTCAAAATAAATAAACTAACTTATTTTCTAATCAACGTTTTTCACTCAAATGCTTTCCACCAGGAAATATAGTATCATCACAAAATTCGTTGAATAAAAACTGCCCATTTTCTTTTTTAAATAAAAGAGGCGAGGAAATTGATCACCGATTTCACATCGCAGTCTTCCTATAACAACAACACGCAAGTTTGAATAAATTTTTAAAAAACAAATAAATAATAGCTACCATAGTTGTTCTAACGTTAAAGAATATCGTAAGGTCAACAGGTAAACAAAGTCCAACGTAATGCCTGTTTTCTTTTTCCAATTTGCTAGACCGAGTTGCTTCAAATCTAAGAATTTAAGATCAGGTGGTTTACAGGTGCTGAAATCCCTTCTTTTTTGTTGCAAAGTACTTGAGTGGCGTAACCCTGAGCGTCTCTGGAAGATGTCTCCAGATTGTGCACATCCGGCGAGATTGGCGAAGTTCTAGAATGTTAATTTGAAACGATGAGAACCCGAAACGGAAGTTGAAGTACTGTACTGTAGGTGTTGATCCCGGTAGAGATGAGCGGCGTTTTCCGCGTATTGATGAATTTTCTCACCAAGTCGAAATGATGCACGGTTCTTCCGGGCATTGTATCCTACGAAAAGCTGCTGGCGATAGGACTTTGAAGATGCGGCTTGTCGGTTCCAAAATGTGCAGTCGTCGAATAGGGTTTTACGGTGCTGGAATCGCAAGAACTGAAGCCGCTGGTGGAGTCGGTGATATAACTGTTCGATCTACTCTTATTACCATTATTGCTGGTGCGAACACTATCACACCTTAAAGACTTGAAAATAATGACTACCGTGACGAATCTCGGTGGAAACGACAAAGTTGCACCTCCTCCAAATCTCTTCCTAAAATGACACCCTGACTTTTTTTCTACCAAACTCTCGACGATTTGTGTTTACCACCGTTTCGTTATCGGTGACCACAAAATGAGGTTGTTTGTTACCCGAAAAATCGTTCTAAAACCGAGCTGTAATTATCGTCCAAATCCAAGTCGACCAAATGACTTTCTAGGCTCCCGATCGAACTTAAAAGTGTAGTCAATACCTATGAAATTGGCTTTCTCAACCAAAGGCCAAGTCTGGCTTCTACTTTTACGTAAAGACTTCCAACGTAAACGACTTAAAAGGTCCATTCGCGGTCCACCGCGACCGAATACACCGCGCACTTTTCTGCCAATTTCACAATAATTATTTCAGAAATGTTGAGAAATTGTAGAGTAATGATCTTTTCTTTTGCCATAGTTGTGTCATCACCATGCACATGTTTCATCAATAATTCGTAATGAACAGCAATTTCTTCAGTTTACAAGTATGATGATCAGTAATTTCTTATAAATCAGTTAATTCGTCCAACTGCTCTAGTAATTTGTCCATTAAAACTCGAAAAACTTTGTATGTGGACTAGCGGTGTTACATCTCGTTAATCCAAGTTAACTTGTCTTCAATGGAAATAGTGAAGGATGTTGTTTGTTTCACGTGATGCAGCAATGGTTTTACCCAAATTTTCTGAGTCTTCCACCAACCTAGCGTATGGGTCAGTAAGTTCTTGTCAGCCTAATCATCCCAATTAATATGATTTTCGATTCGAACATCCTGATTGTTCAAAAACTATATACAAAAAACGATATCAATGAAAAAAATTATTGCCAAAAAATATCAATGCAAATACATTTTAATTTTGCAATTGGGTTGTCTAGACCAGCTGTTCTTACTCCAGCAGCAGTACTAAGATTGCACCAAACTCCTTGATGTCGATCAAACCAGTTTCGTGATCGAACATATCAGCGACTGCGATAGCGAGAAACCAGATTTTAAAGTTCCGTTGCTAAATTCTTCGCGAGTTAATTTTCCATCGTTGTCTTTTTCCATTTTGCGGAAAAAGTCCATAATCCTAGATTATTTTTTTCGGATCATAAATTCCAAGAACTAAAAAGTAATCCCCCAAAAATTAATACTATACAGTATTTTGAAAATTTAAAATTAATAAAACTATACCCTCTCTCTCCATTCGTCCCAAAAAATAAAATTCCTCATTTATTCCCCGCTTTATAAAATAATTAAAACATTTTACGTAAAGTATATTCAAATTGAACTATATCAAAATAATTACGCGTAATAATACCGCGGGTACTTCTTGCAAGTGATGTAGGTGATTTCTAAGACGTTTAGCTCTTTCATGAGAAAGAAGCCAAACTCTTCGCCATTTATCTGGCAGCTCCCGAACTCTTGGTTAGCTTGATCAACAGGTGTTTTTCTGCAAATAAAATTACAAAAATTTATTATTAAATAAATATCAATGAAAACAACTATTTAACTTGATTTACGTTGGGGTAGATGTTCTTGTTGGTTTCTTAGCCGATCGATCAGCACTTAGAGGGCGGAGACCTCGAGTTCCTGAATCTCTCGATTTGGTAGTTTCTCTTCCTTTCGGAGTCTTTGTAGGTGGTAGTTCAGCAACTGGAATTGGGCGTTCACCTTTGGTCACATCTTTCTGTTTACTGGAAAGCTCTTCTTCAAACGCATTGTGTTCTTCAATCAATCATTCAATAATGTGCATGCTGTCTGAAAGTTTTTCTCCTTCTAAACGCAACAAATTCTTTTGCGCACGTTTCAAATATTCCATGAGTTTGTCAAGAGGCGAATCAATTTCTCTCAGAGAATCGAGACTGAATTATTGTAATCCGGTGTTTGATAACACAGAGTGCATCCGGATGACATTATTTTACTGAGAATCTCTTAAGCCAAATCGTTAGTGTTAATCTTATCCTTCTCCTTAGCTGCCATTTCATTCATGAAGTTCTTGTGCTTTTCGATCTGCGCTCTGGTAAGTGAATCATCGCCAGGCAACAGTCCTGCAAACCGAAGTTTCATTTCCGCGTCAAACAACCATTCCAGAAGCATATGAACGGCTACATGCAATTCCTCAGCCTATTATTAAAAAACATCAATCAACAAAATTCTTTGTACAGTAATAATTATTTCAAAAAATAAGTTTGCCTGTTTTATAGCTTCATCTAATCGTTTTTGTTTGAGCTCTGAAAGTCGAGATATTTCGTTCTACTTAGAAGTGAGTTCATTCAATTGAGTTTGAATGTTAGCTGCGTTATCTCTCGATGCGGTAGCAATGTTTGTTTTACTACTCTCAAATTCTTCAATAAATGCCTGCAAAAACACTCGAATAAATAAAGTATCTAACTAAATAAATAAAATACTGTACAAGAGACATGCTTTGTGTTTCTTCACAAGATAGTTGACTGTGTCGAATTCTCCGTGGACTGGTTGCTTCTCGCTTAGCTCCTATTTCACTTGAGCAATGTCAAACAACTCATCAAAAAATGGCTTTTGATTCAAAATTTCTTCATGAAAATCTTGAGGTTCGGCAATCAAACGTCTAACTTTGTTTTCGTCAGTCGGGTTGATCTCCATTGTAGTTAATTTTCGTTCCATCCTACTCAGCAAGCGGAGTTTAGAGCATCAAATCGTTCTATCATGTCAATCAGTTGCTGTTCAATATTTTCACGCTCGGCTTCATCAGTATTAGCCGCAATTTCGCGTCCCATATATTTAAAGGTGAAGAAACACTGTTTTCGCGATTCAATAACATTTTGTTCAAAAACTATTTAAAAAAAACCAAAATTAATGAAAAAAATTATTGGCAAAAAATATCAATGCAAATATTTTTTGCTAATGTTGGTTTTTGGTTAGCTACCATTTTTTCCGTATTGCTAAGCTATTTAAAAAAGCCAGACATGGTCTCCTGAAATTTACCCCACAGTAATAAAGCTACATCTAAGCGCCTTTCTCGGTCATTCTACTGTAAATACATTTCAAATATTAATAAACCTGTTTTCAAATAAAATGAATCACATTAAACTTGCTTTTTCCATAATTTCGTTCCAATTGTCAATTCATTTTTCTAAACTTGTGTCTTGACCAGCTGTGGTCACTCCAACAGCAGATTGCACCAACCCTTGTCCAACATTGTTAATTTTGTCAACTTTGCGATATATGTTTCAACATTGTCTTTGTTAAAAGCCTATAGAAATCAAAAATATAAGAACAAAATTATAATAAGCAGCCATCTCACATTTTTCAAATAATAATACTGTACTTTGAACTCTTTGAACTTTTGTACTCTCAACATCAGTTCCGATCGGTTTAAATTGTTTCACATCTCTAGGAACTTGCTAAGGACTAGTAATCGTTGTAAAAAGTTTTTAGTTTAGAAAGCATAGTTTCAAGATTCGTCTCTCGAGTTTTGCTTTTCTCTTCCAATTTTGCTAATTGTTTTTTCAAGCTCTTAACCTACAATATAATAAAATGTTAACAATATAACAATATCAGCATTAACTTCAAATGTTAAAAAAGAATAATTTACCTGATCTTTTAAGCCCTTTGCATCGGGAACGTATCCTTGATCAATTAGTTTCTTCCAATTAGCAGCAACATCGCCAATATCAGATCTCTTACTGTATAATGTAATTGATTTTGTTCAAGAAATCCTTCAAAATATTTTTTATTAATAAAATAAATAAGAGATAAAATTTTTTTTTAACTAACTTGAACGTGATAAACCGTGAAGGGGATCAATTGATCCCATACTTCCTAATTCTTCATCTAAAGCACTGAGATCATGATGTATTCTTCTAACACGATCCTAAATAAAATAAGTACGACATTTAAATTAATTTTCATAACAATAAGTAAATAGCTTACGTTATATTTTATACGTTATAGCTGCCGTTTCTAGATTACTGCCACGATTTCTCAAGTTATCATTCAATATGTCAAACCGATCTTCAAGAGCATCAACTTCATCTTTAATGTGAGAAGCATCCGAATCGAGGGAAGCGGAAGAAATTAGAATGTAAGCGTGATCTTTAACCTTATCCAAAAATTGTTTCAAGCCTTGAACTTCAGCAATCAATGGTTGCAAACATTCTAGAATTTTTGGGTCTTCCCCGGCGTCACCCATAGCATCGTGTGAAATCAACCAATCTTCCCAACGTTGCACTGACTGCTAAAAATCTCAAAGCTTTTCGATAAAATCTGTCTTCCAGATTTTGAGCAACATCGACCACAGCTCCATTCAGACGATCCTATAACGTTTTTTGATGTTGTCCAAGTGATCTCGGATCACTTCCTTATCTACTTCGCAAGCTTTGCCCAAAATATCTCCAAAAGTACGAAGTGATTCATATTCCTGACTGTGTTTACTTAAGATCGTTCTTAAATGCTTAAGATATCTTTAATCTGTTTTTTCAATTCAACTTTCTGAAAACTGGCAGGCTCTAGAGCTTCGTATTTATCTTCAGCTTGATTCAGCCATAGCAAGAATTTGTCCAAAGCAGAATGCAATTTGCAAGCGGCTATGCCTAATATCGAAATATTTATTAATAAACATTCATATTTCCAAATTGCACAAAAAATAAATCAATTACCTATCTAAAACTTTTTTCCTCAATTATTCCTATTGATCACAAATCCAGTTTCCTTTGTAATGATTGACGATCACTTTGCTTAAGTCCAGTTTGTCCAGCCGCTTCACTTCCTTTGTTGAGTACAATATGAACTTCATGTCCTTTAACAAACTTAACTTCACGATGAACAGGCTACATAAAATATTTTTTTAGCAATAACTTCTTAATAAGTAATAATTAGTTACCTTAAAATTTTGAATTTGTTCACGGAGAATATCCCAATCAGGAGGATTTTTGCCAACATCGGCTAACAATGGTCTCTGATCTTCAAGATCGTGTTCAAAATCGTTCAATTTGCGAAGTTTCTCATCAACATCTGCTCCACCTTCGGACAAGTTATCAATGTCGTCCGCAATTTTCTGTAAATTTTTGATTCCATTATGGAAATAAGCCAGTAGCCTTGGCCAGATTATCTTCTCGTTTGTGTAATTTTCCAAGCAAATCATTTAATTCCTCGGAAGAATTGTTTTCAACCCCATCGAGAAAAATATCACCGGTTTGATTAAAATCGCGCGGTTGAGCAGCTTGGGTGTTAAATTCGTCCTGGATGACTTGAACCTGCTCTTTTTGAGTTGCGACTAGATGAGGCTCGGGTGCGAAACGTCCCAAAACAGCCATCATTTTCTCGATCCTAGCCAGTTCTAAATATGATCGTGATTATCATGGAAGGACTTAGCATCTTGAAGGAATTCCACGGTTTTACGGCAACTTTTCAAGAGGATATTCCATCTCATAACTGAAAGTAGATGTTATAAAACTGTATTACTTCCACTTCATTTTCAGAAAAAAACCTTACTAACTTAAATCCGAGACTGTTTGCTGCAAATCATCCGCTCCAAAAGCGCTTGGTTTGCGTTTTAGAAGCTCGTGAACGGGACTTTATTTCCTCAGTTATGTTCTAAGATTTATTTGTTAATAAAATTATCTTAATTTTAAACAAAAACCCAATTCAAATTACTTCGATATTGTTAAGTAGGCTTAATCGTTCGGTTGTCTCTTTAGTAGCTGGACCTGGTAACTTAGGCAACTGACGCTTATTATCAGTGATAAGCAAACCACGTTTTATGTTCATCTAATTGCTGTTTTAATTCATCCTAAATGGTTTCGATCGTTTGTGGTTTCTCGCCAATTTTCATACCAATCATGTTGTAACTGTGATTAATTTCATTTAAATGCTGCTGCACTGGGCATAATAATTCTTCCAAATTTACGTAATCTTGAGATCCATGAGGACTGCTAAATCCGCTTGAAGCTGGTGAAAGTGAACTTCCTTTTGAAGCCAAATTTTGAAGGATCAACCACCGTCAGTCAGGTGTTTGAGCTGTTGTTTCTATTAAAAAAATTTATTAGATACAGTCAAATTTAAATATTATAAGCAAACTTTTACCTTGTTTTACAAATTCACGTACACTGAACCAAGATAATTCCCGAACGAATAACTTCACCTAAAGTTACCCATTCATTGGTTTCCAAATTTTTAATTCAATTTATACGACAGATAGGCTGAGTTCCAATGCTCTCTTCCACTTTCTCTTTATTTCTAGTCCTTCGTGTTGCCTTGAACAGTAGATGTATCTCCCATCATTCTGCTCTTCTACAATCTTTGTCTGTGATTGTCGTGTACGTATAACGTCATCAAGCAAAGCATCTTGAATAAGGAGAAGGATTTTTGATTTAAAGTTTTTTTGAGATTTATCTAACCATAGCTGCAATCGCTAAGTAGCTTGTTATCAGCACCAGCCTGAATTATTTTTGTTTTCCTTACCAAACTGATGTCTAGACATGGATGAACGTCTTCTAAACTCTCCCTGTAATGTTTCAAACGTATATCGTAAATTTTAGCTTCTCGGGTGAAACGACCATCTTGCTTGTTCAGCCGTTCAATATTTGATTTTCTGCCTGCCAGTGAGTGATAAAAGCTCTAAAAGACCCAAAAAATGAAAACCATGAATTTATTATCGTTAAACACTTATTAAGTTATTACCATAGCTGATTCGACTTCTGTTGAAATTGGTTTTAGATTTTCAATCTCATTCATACAAGTCTTCTCAATATTGTAAGAGCCTTTGTAGATATTTACGAATTTGCCATATGTTTTACAGCCCTTCAACCTGGTAAATTGTTTACATTTTTTAAATTTCATACTAGGACTCAAGATTTGTAAATTTTCTCATAACTTACCGCTCGGCAACTTGATGACGGATACTTGTAAATCAAGTAGAGAGTTTTTGAACATCATCTACTAATGTTGTGACAATGCATCAATTAGAAACAGTATTTTCTTGGTGATCGATAACAGTATCTAGTAATTGCTATTTAAATAATGCAATTAATAAATTAATTATTATATAAATTTGCATTAAAACATGCTCAATCAACATTTACCATAAAGTCGTAATCAATGTGTATAAGATAACTCTTTTTTACTGACAGTTCGTCGAAAGATGCTAACTGGGCTTCTAATTCAGAAACAGCATTGGAAATCTTATTCAGATGGTTTAATGTCACTTCCATAACAGAAAGTATATAAGCTTACCCCAAACAAAACTAATTTACCTTTGAATATAAACTTTTAAAACGCTCAAGAATCAGATTTCTCTCCAATTAATCAAAATCTACATCCAATTGATGATAATCTCTAAAAGGTGGAGTGGACGGCCATGGTGAGAAAGGTGTCAATGAAGACGGTACTGAATTAGGCAATAGTAACTGGTGAATAAGGAAATAGTGACAGTGGTGGATGAGGCTATTGCAAGGACAACGGTGATGACGGAGGCGATGGAGGGGACGCCCATGATGAGGACGGCTGTGGTGTTAAGGGCGATAGCGGCCGATCTGCTAAATCGTTATCCATTTCCTAATAAACATTTGAAAATTTAAAGTTAGCGTTAGGCTATTCGAAAAAAAAAAAAAAATAGATTTGAGATTGTTATTAATATTATTCGTGATTACCTTTTCTGTCGATGCACAATGACAGCTAGCGTACAGATTCCTGCGCAAAATACGAGTATGCTGAGACTTAGATCGCTTTTTAATATTATGTAAAATAACTAATTAATGACACCGGTAATGATTATAACGTTACTCACAAACTTCGTTGAATCGCGTCCGCCTCTTTCGTCAAAGTTTTCCAAATAATCCGCAAGAATTATTTTTCTTCTATACGTCGTCCGCCATTACGAATTCAAATCCAAGCGTAATTGTAATGTACGGCTTCGAGCACCAAACGCTCGCGCAGATGACGTCATCCTGATTGCTTACCGCGCTGGGAAAGTACATGATTGTATTATATAAGTGTGATGACGTCATCAAACTTCTATTTTAATATTGCAATTTATTACCGTAGATCTAGATTCTAGAAACTGGAACAAAAACCTTTTTTAAAACTTCGAATGGCAATCTTAAAAGTTTCTAATGAGTCTCAAAACATGAAATAAAAAAAAACATTTACCAGGTAGGCCTTTAAAGAACGTTAAAAAAAAACTTTGAATAAAACATGAAGCATTCGCAAATAATCTCTAAAACTTAAATAAAAAATGAAAATTTGCATTAAAGAAAATTAAGTCAAAAGTTTTTTTTATCCCTTTTTTTTTTTTTTTTTTTAGTCATGTGCCCTAGCCAGGAGTTATGACTAAAAAAAATAATTTTTTGAAACAAAAAAATTGAATGAACATGGATATAATGAACAGCATGTTATAAATGTCTGGTAGTGCACATAGCAAGTGCGCTACCCATGGTCCTAAAAATTAATAGTTCGAGGCCCTGCTCAATGAGTTTTTTTTTTTAGTTTGAAAAGTGATAAGATTAAAAAAAAAAACTGGAAATAATTTCCTGGAGTAAAAAGGGCGCCTTAAATGCACGTTTACAACTCATACAAAATACTGCACGGTTTTCCCTTGACTTGCATTCCTTATTCTTCTTCTACTTTGAAGGCATACAGACATAAACAAATATAGATTTAATTATTTATTATTTTTATTTATTTATTAGTCGCCGTGAATTGGCAGTACAAAAAACGAGAGAGAGTGAGATATTAAAATTATCGATTACATATTATACAGTTACAAAGTGGTTATTAGGCGTTTGACAAGGTCTCTGCAGTTCATTCCTACGACAAAATCAATAAAATGTTGGCATTTGGGGCGCCCGACACAGCAGTTTACATGCAGCCTTCTCAATTCGTTTGGTAGTAGATTCCATAAGACCGCCAGGAAGTTATACCCTGTGGCTCGCTGCCACTTTGTTTTGTAAGCTGGGAGATTGGCGTAGCAATCGTCCTCCAGTCGCTCACTATTATTGTGGCGATAACCCTCCTTCTCCACGAAATAAGTTTCATTTTTTCGCAGCAGGACATGCACATATTTTATGATGGTAATGGCCATCGAGGTCAATGGACAGCGGATGCCCTTCAGGGCATATCTAGGTTTTAGTTTATCGCAAGGTTTAAATTGGAATAATGTACGGAATATTCTATTAACTGCTTTTACTATTATGGTGAAATCGGCCATATTTGTTGGAAACCAAACGCCAAGACAGTATGTAAAAACAGGAGTTATGCACTGGAGGAACATCCGCCGTCTGTTGACCTCGCTCAGCTCGCTTCTAATGCGTTTTACCAAATGTACCTTCCGGTGTAGCTTTGTTTCTATTGTTTTGGTTTGCTCATGCCAATTTAAGGAGGAGTCCAGTATTATGCCTAAGATTTTGATACTTTCCGCTGTCCTAATTTGTACACCATTGCCTAAATCGATTTCCTCACCTGCGCACAAATTAGTTGCTTCCCCCCTTTGCCGTCGAAAAAGTGCAATTACTGTTTTTTTTCCCTGTATTGACATCTGTAAGTTAGTGTAAAAAGCGCAGATTAGCCTAAAATCGTGTTTTGCATCTGCACAAAGCGAGTTATAGTTATTTTGATTTGCTACCCTCTGGGTATATATGAAGCTCCCGTCATCACAATACCCAGATATCTTGCCACGCAGTCCTAAAGTGTATAATTTTCGAGTAGCTAAGATGTATAGCAGAGGGCCTAAACAGGAGCCCTGGGGCACCCCACCATTTAATTCTTTTAAGGACGACTTCCTACCATATTGGTCTTTTACCAGTATTTTTCTGTTAGTTAGATAGGCGTGCAAAATACTTAAATATCTTCCACTCAGTCCAGTTTCTTCAAGTTCGCGCATGACACCCGATATGGGGAGGGTATCGAAGGCTTTGCAGACGTCGATAGACATGACAAGCGCCACTCCATCAGCTACCAGCACCCCTGTGATTTCGTCTACTATGAACCGTAGACACGTTGAGGTTCCCAGGCCTGAGCGGAATCCATGTTGCTGATCCGGTAGGAAGTTTCCTCCCTCCAGGTAGCACCGCAAGTCTGATTCAATATATTTTTCCACCAATCTAGCCTCAGTATTAAGGAGAGTGATTGGCCGATAGTTTTGCGGGTCTTGCCGTGATCCGGCACCCTTAAATATCGGGACCACCACCCCCACCTTCCACTCATCAGGGAAGTTTTGGTTATTTATAATTTTTTGGTTAATTTGAATAACGAGATCAGTGAGCACTGGAGCAGACAAACATTTCAGGTGCTTGATAGTGACTCCCGAAATACCGGGCGCACTGTGCGCATTGAAGTCTCGGATACATTTTTCATAGTTTTTAACAGTTAAAGCTTTCAGTTCATGCATGTTCGGGGCCTCCAATCTTTCGCGATTTACCCATGGTACCTCGTCTTTACTACAAATATTGGTGAAATAGTTTACAAAATTCTCTACATTTATGTTAGTTTTCGCATCGCTAATAGATTCAGAGCGCTTTCCCTTCAAAAATTTTAAATTTTTGTATAGGTCAGAAGGTTTCTTAAAACGTAAGCTAGCCTGATAAGTAATTTTTGTTCTGTTTATGGATATTTTGTAATGTGCGTCGTACTGATTGTAGGTATCAAGTGAAGTCTGATCGCAGCGATTGAGTTTGACAATGCTAAATAATTTGTTTCTATTAATGCGCATGAGAGTGAGATCTGGTGTCCACCACTGCCTATTATTAAACTTTTGTGGCACTGTATTGTAATTGGTCTGCTTCACTATGTCTTCTAACCATTGGAATACATCAAAATTATTATTATAATTATTAAGATTAAAATTAAAATTATCTGTACCAGGTTGTGCGTACCTAAACGTTAAGTAATTGCTCACAATGTGTTCAAAGTTAGTCAGCGATCGTAAAGTTGTGACGGAAATTTTTGGCTGGGGCAGCACCACTACCTGATTAATTGGTACACTTAAGTCTATAATGAAGACATGGTGGTCGGACATTTTTGGAATGCTATTTTTATGGAACGCGGTGCAGTCTCGTTGTAGTATCCAGTCGATCATTGCTTTCTATCGGGATTCTTCCACGAAGGATAATAACCAGTCAAAATCACTGAAAATTTTGATCCATTTTTCTCCCTTGCGGCTGAAAAAATTTACATTAAAATCACCACATAATATTAATCTGTTCAGAGTATTTGTTAGGTTTAGGAGTTCGTCGATTGCTGGTCTCACTTTAGTTTTTGGGGGTTTGTAGTATAGAACTATGTGGAAATTGAAGTTAACTACGAACAAGATTATTATTTCGACTTCCGCTGCATTTTCAAAAACTTTTACTACTTTCACCTCCCACTCGTGTCTAAAATAGATGAGTAGGCCGCCCCCCTGCCGTTTCCGGTCTTTGCGCACAAAATTGAAATTTTCTAATCGCACAACTTCGTCGCCTACTCGATCAGAAAGGAGGGTTTCGCACAATGCCACTATATCGATGTCTTCTCGTATCATAACCTCGTAAAGTTTTTCTAATTTTCCTTTTAGTCCTTGGCAGTTCCAGTAAAGTAGATGGAAGTCGAGAGCCGACTCATTGTTGTACCCATCATTTTTGTTTAAAGTCTTTTCCTGGCCATTTTTTGCCCCTTCGTCCGTATAGGTGGCAGCACAATTGATGTTTTTATAATCATTTTGACGATTGCTAACTTTGCTTATTCGGTTTGGCCTATTATTTATCACTTGATTTACTGTTTTCCAATTTTCACCATTTCCGGTTTCCGGTTTCCTGTTTCCATTTTGTTTCACCAGTGGTGGTCAGATGGGGCCGGAAGTAGTGGAGGTTAATGAACAACATATTATAAATGTCTGGGAGTGCACCTAGCAAGCAAGCTACCTATAGTCCTAAGAGTTGATGGTTCGTGCCCAGCTGATGGAGTTTTTTTTTAATTTGAAAAATTAATTAAAAAAAAGCTAACTGGGAACAAAAATTTTGTAAATTAATTAAAAAAAGAATACTTTAATACTCAAAATTATTAAAACATTCTTTAAAACATGAAAAGAAGCATTTTTAAAACATAAAAAAAACTTTCTTAAAACATGAAGACACGTTTTAAAAATGTTATTCAGTTTTGAAGAAACTTTCCTAAAGTTTTATGAGGCATACAGCTGCAAGTCAAAATAAAATCTAAACAAAAAACTAAAAAAAAAAAGAAATTAAATGTACGAAATGCACGCTAGCACATGCTGATACTCAATGCTCATCACTTGTATATTCCTGGTGATTACAATTCACATGATCTGCAGCGGTGTTATCAGTGGACAGGGAACTTCCATAAAATGTTGGACTAGTAAACAGTGCACTGAACATGAAGCACCATCTAGTGGTCGTCTCAACTCACATTACACAATGATTCATTTCAAAATTAAAAATTTTTACAGTACTTCCAAATTAAATTCAAACACATTTATTTGAAAATTTAAATTTCTTATTTTTGTTTCATGTGCTAAATTTTTTTAATGTTTACATTAATTAACACCTCCCATTTAATAATAATAAACAATTTTTAGAATATAACCTCTACAACTGAGTCGGCACATGTTAATGGGCTCGATAAAATTATAGGTATTGTCAGATTGGAGCCAGAGATGGTAAAACAGAAAAATTTGATCTTTAAGAACAAGTTTTTTTTAAAGAAAAAGTATGATAACATTTTTGATTAAGGTTATTCACATTGATACCTTATACAAAATCAAGTATTCAAAAAAGTTAAAAGTTTTGACTGAAAGGCAAACTGCATGGTCCCCTGGCAAGTATGTAGATGGCTTTTGTGTAGTGTATGGTGTTGCTCACCAAAAAAGTTTGCCATGCACTTCAGGAAGCACACTAGGTCCAAGCTGAAACTTCCCTGAGACTGGCTGCAACCAATGATGCACCAGGAAAGACAACATGAACTGTCATTTAAACAGAGATATCCACAAGCACACCTGGGCCAACCTTCTCTCACACGTCATGCACAGCTGCTACTATTGTGACAAGGACTTGGGGAAGTAGAGGCACTTTGCCCAGCATCGATGCATTCACCAAAGGCAAACAACATGGTCGCTTGGTGAGTGTGCCAATGGCCTTTGTCAGGCATATGGTGTGGCTTGCCAAAGAAGTTTGTCATGCACTTCAGGAAGTACACTGAATCCAAGCCAGAAAAGTGCCTTTAGACCAGGAAGGACAACATGATCTGGCAATTATACTGGGATAACCACAAGCACACCTAGACCCACATTCCCTCACACATCATCATGCACAGCTGCTACTATTGTGGCAAGGACTTGAGGAAGGTGGGGGAAGTGGATATGAAGAGTTTTGAAGTTATTTGTGAGAGCTATTTACAATTGGCCAATATATTCAACAGGTGTATGAAACTTGAAGATCTTTGCTTCCAAATCAATTTTGAGTATCTTTTTGACTATAATCTCGATCTTGATGATAGTTTAAGTCCTATTAAAAAGTTAAAGACTCTAATGTAAATATTATAAACATATTTAATATTATTATAATTTAAAATAATTTGTGTGTTGTGTATATTATAGGATCAACTATAGTCATGAAAAATGTTTGACAAGAGTTTATCAACAACTTGCATTTTTGTCAAAAGTTAGGAAGCATTAAATTGTTTTTTGAAGAATGCAAAAGTGCATCTCTATATTACTGATAAGCATGGAAGCGAATTTGAAAACTTAAAAGAAGTTTTGTCAAAAGTAAATTTTAAATATATTGAAACATAACTTACTGTTTAGACTAATATTTTTTAGATGATGAGCTTGTTTGAGTGTGAACCAAACCACCATGACCTGGGTAAAAACTTAGCAGATAGGCTAAATAGCTTATTGAATTTAGATCAAGATATGGCCATTTAATAAAATCAGATGAATGAATCACAGACCAACTAAATCTGCTTCAGCTATGGCATTGCCAATGGCCTTTGTGTGGCTCTCCAAAGAAGTTTGCTGTGCACTTCAGGAAGCACACTGGGTCCAAGCCAGAAAAGTGCCCTGAGACTAGCTGCAACCATCAGGACAATATGACCCAGCATATGAAACATATGCACAATAAAGAGGGGCAGGAGTTGAACACATTTTCTGCTGGAAAAAAAAATTGTTATACTCCCTCCAACACTACCTTAAAAATATGCACAATATCATAAAGAATAATATGGACACATTTTCTGTAGAAGGTAAGAAAAAAATTTAATAGAACATTTACCTTCTCTTTCTCCTTCAGGTACACATTAGTGCTTTAAAAAAATATCTGTTCTGTTCTGATAGTATGCATTGCATTCTGTTTCACCATTGAAGCGCACACTAAAGTTTTGAACACTGTAATGTTCAAATAGTTGATGCGCATTTGGTCTAGGTTGACTATAGTGTTCAGGTTGGAGCTGAGTCATCAGTTTAACTTCGAAGAGAGCCCAACTCCCATTTTAGTGGTCCACTGCATGACTAAGATCAAAAAGCAAGCTCAGAAAGACCCTTCCATCAACCTGTACAAGATCTATCACTGTTCCACCTTACCTTAAAACTTGGTGAAAATGAGGAAGGAATAGACCAAAAGCAACGCCACTACTGTCCAGCTGCTTTTGTTAGACCTTAAATACATGGTCAGCTTCCTTGTCAGTTTCCTGCAAGAACTGCCCAACCCATTAATTCCAGTAGAGCTCTACCACTGTTTCCTTAAAGCTCAAGGTAAGTGCCACAATACCTTGTTCAGAAAATTACAGATTTGAATTAGGCTGATTAAGATTAGAAAAAAGTTCACAGTAAATAGATTCAAAGTTTTTTTTTTTTTTTAAATAATAAATAAATGCAGTTACAGTAAAACGATTTACAGGGGAATAAATTTATAGTTGAAAAAAATATTTACAATTAAAAGATTTACGGTAAATAAGGATGCACAATATTATGAAAATAAATGTACAGTAAAAAGGTATTTACCAGTAAAAAGATTCAATGTGAAAAATTTTACTGTAAACAAGTTCACAATAAAACCGATTTACAATTTAAAAAAAAAAAAAAAAGATTCACATTAAAAAAGATTTAGAATAAAACGATTTACAATATAAAAAAAAATTTGCAATAAAAAAGATTTGCATTATAAAAAATTGACATTAAAAAAGATTTACATCAAAAAAGATTTACATTAAAAAAGATTTACATTAAAAAATATAGATTGAGAATGTAAAAAAAATAATATTTTTTTATTTTTATTTTTTAGAAATCAGCTCCGACGACGAGTGCGCGGCCAAACTTCTTGCCATCTGTAGAGCATTACCCGCGCACCACTAGTCTACGTTGGGGTACATGATGGCTCATATGTGCCGGGTGCTGCAACTGCAGTTCGCTCGCAGCATCCGCGACGACCACACCTTCCTAGCCAAAAGGATGTGCAATATCTGTTTGTGTGCGCTGTGGGAGCCCAACAACCAGTCGGCCCCCAACACGGATGCGCACATCCGGGTGCTCCGCTTGCTGCTCTTTAAGGGCGACTGGGGAGAAGAGATCCCCGAGCTCGATCCTCCTCCACCTGCCAGCTCTCCACGTACCGGTAGGGCTTTATTGGCATCAAAAGAGCCAAAAATGCAACAAGGTAAGCAAAAATTTTTTTATCCATCTCACTTTGACCGACGTCATCACTTTTGCCACAACGTCGCCTTATTTCCACGACGCGGGAGGAGAACGATAATGTCGACGTAATTTATGACCGATCGCGTTACTATACATTTACTGACATTAACGACATTTCGGCTTTTTAAAATATCAAGTTTGCGATTTAAAAAAATTCAGGCCCTTTGTGAATTTAGTTTAAACTTTTAACAAAGTTTTGGTTCAATTAGGCCCTTTTAACACTTTTATTTTACGAAATTTCCGCATTTAAATTTAACGCGAATTCACCTTTTAGCCTTTCATTTTATAAATCTTTAGTCCTTTATTGTTTTAATTCGATGAAATTGGGCTGTTTAACCTTTCAATTTAATAAAATTCGGCCCTTTGACAAATTCAATAATAGTACGTTTTTTTAATCCCCTAAAAGCTGCTCCTTAATTTACGTATTGAGTTAATGTGAAGGTGGCTGCCCGGCTGAGCACGTTCGTGTTATGGGGCGCAGCTGATGTAGATTTAACTGAATAGGTAAATTAAGGGGCTGCGACGTCACGTTGATTTGAACTACGCTTGAGGGGGGGAAGTGTTATTTAATTCGTGTCCCACTTTGCGTCTCTTTTTTTCTTGGACGTTGAGCGGGGGTCAGTTGATCTTTATTTAATGCGCTAATCTCGCGTATGCCACCATTTTTAACCCTCCATCGGGCGCGCCTGTACAAATTGATACACGCGTTACATTTTTTTGTTATTTTAGCAAATCGAAAGAGAACAGCACTATTTTCACAGTAGTCTCACTTTGTAAGCCCCTTTACATGTTGGCTACTGTTTTTTTGTAATTGGTAAAGGATCTTGCAAGTTACAGCATGTTTGTTCAAATTGATACACCGCGCCCGACACCGTTTTAAAAAAAATTAGTATGTAACGTCTATGGACAAAAAAAAAAATTTATATTTGAAGAGAATATTAGTGTTTATACTATAATAAAGCTAAAAAAAATTTTTCTTTTTTCAAAAGTCAT
>JAQGAY010000682.1:0-21867 GCA_034698085.1 Polydesmus angustus | reverse complement strand
AAAAAAATACGGCACAAACATGGAGCATTTTACATAATTTTATAAATGATAAAAGTCTACTTTTTTAAAAAAACAAACAAACAGTAGGCTACACATAATTTCGGTTTTGGGAAAAATATTACTTTTAATTATCATAATTATCAGAACCACGATCATTTGAATTATTATTTTTCTAATTATTTTTTATTGTTTTGGTCATTTTTACATTTTTTATTTATAATGAGATTTAGATAAATTGAAACATTTTATGTGTTTCGCATCTAATTTTCTTTTATATTAATGTATCCACTGGTATATTGTTTAAGGCCTTTAAAATAAAGGAACAGTAATAGATAGGAATAGAATGAGTCCAGACATTCCATTAATATGGAAAGAGACACTTTTGTCACGATATGGGTGCTGTTAGTCTACATAAAGATGAGTACAAAAGCAAGGAATTGATGTCACATAATACTCGAATGGCTCTTTCCGTCTGCTAATTTATTTATTGACATATTTCGATATTGATTTATCAACATCAAATATAGAAATTTTTACGATATTTTTCTAGATATTTAGTTTTATTGGAATGTTCTACTTCAAATTTTAAATCTAATTTTTTTTTCTTTATTTATTAAAAAAAAAAAAAATGATCCGTGTATTAGTAATAATTTTGCTCGATACCCTTTAATTATATTTGAAATAGAGTAAATGTTGAGTCTTGATGCAAATTAAATGATCATTTTCTAACGTATATTTATTGGATTTTTGTTTGGTAAGCAATAACACGATCGAAGTCAATAACATGATTTTTTTTTTATTATTTCTCATAACACAT
Source organism: Polydesmus angustus (assembly GCA_034698085.1). Taxonomy (NCBI): domain Eukaryota; kingdom Metazoa; phylum Arthropoda; class Diplopoda; order Polydesmida; family Polydesmidae; genus Polydesmus; species Polydesmus angustus. The sequence goes on along the minus strand of JAQGAY010000682.1, from coordinate 21,050 downwards.
TTAATTTGAGACCGAATGGAATTTTTGGTAATCTCGATCGGTAGAGCCAGCCTACTATAAATTATTATTAATTTTTAAAAAAAAATTATATTACGTTAACTTTTTGGATTTAAATTTTTTGATTAATTTGAAAAATTCGAATTGCTTAGTTTATTTTTTAATTGAATTGGTAGATGATATTATTAACAATGAAAAATAAATACCAATAAAGGTATAAAAAAAAAGCGTGCAGCAAAAAATATTGGAATGCTCGATTGGAATGCAACTGCGGTAGCTCTGAATTTTTGAAAAGTATTGATTTTTTATTCAAATTTTAATTTTTTATTGATTATGCGTTGAATTTTATTTTTTTTTAAAAAAAAGTTTTATTACACGGTATATTATTATTATCAGTATTAATAAAAATTTCTGCATTTTATTTTATTTTAAAAATAAATGGGCAAATATTTCTATAACATAATGCCAGTGGAAATAAATTATTAAGTAGACATCAGAAATTTTAGCGCAAGTAAAATTATAATGCTTGTACTCGCAAAGTCAATAGGAAAAGGTTTATGTGAATTTACTTAATCTAATGAAAAACAAAAATAGAAAGCGGAAATGATCTGAGGGGATGAAAATGTTGCATATACGTAATTATGGCGGTTTCAATTATGTCCTCTTTATATTAGCTTTTTCCAGAGGGATTTTTTTTTCTTCATTATTTTAATTAAAAACAAATACAGTATATTAAGCGTATTTCCAACAAATTGCATTCTTCTATTGCAAATTGCGTATTAACTTATAACATACGATTTATACAGGACAAAATAAAAGACTTTTTTTTTAGACGAAAAAGATATTTTCTAAAGAACAAATAAAACGGCAATCGATATAACGAAATTTATTCAATCAAATTAATTTTTGTTTTTTTTGATTGAATTAATTGCAAGAATGAAATGGATGCGATCATGCGTGTGTGCAAATGCATAAGAGCATCAAAATGTTACCTGATCATTTTTATCTTTCCCAGCCATTTTCAAACGTAACAGGATTTTTTAGTTCCAATCGATGAGCGCACTGTGCCGACTGCAAATGCAAATCTTAAAACAATTTTGTAACATTCAATTAATGACCGATGAGTGGGTTATACGGAATTGTATGATGGTTGCTTCTAAATAACCATTTTGCTCACTGTGATAGAAATGGTGCCCACATCAATGGCACTAGAGCTGATCGATAAGTGTGTTGGCGCTTTTTCTAGCGTCGAGGAAAATGTCGCGTGGTGGAGTTGCCAGTTTGATGGCATGGATACGGATGATGCAATATCTAGAATCCACAATTCTATTTTGCAGCGCCAAATTTAAATCTTGATAACACAGTACAGTACTACGATTTCTTCTTAGCAGTTTTTTTAAATTAATTTTTAAATATTATGCGTCTTTTTTTAATAATCTTTTTCAACCAAAATTTGATTACCGTAGTTAATGCTATTTTGATTTTTATATGTTTTTGGCAGATCCCCGTTTATTAATTTTTAAGGGAAATTCAAGAACGTTTTGCAGTACTGACTTTTGATATACCACCGTCTTACATTTCGAGGATCAATTGTTTTAATTAAACTAATAAAATAAAAATCTTAATTTTGTATTAAATTATTTCGGCACTCAGCTGAGAAAATTTAATCTTGTTTAAGTTTTGAAATTTTGTTTTTGTGTGCTTTTTTTTAACTTTACAATATATTTTTTTTTTTTTGATAATTCAGTATTGGTACTTCAATCGCTTAGAACAATACAATAAATAAGCTGAATGAAGTTTATATGTTTTTAAAATTTTTGATATTGGAAATTGATATTGAACTTGTTGGCAACATTTGAGATGCTTTTCAACTTGCTGGCATCTTTCCTATTTTGAATGATAGTAATTTATAAGGCCATCAACATTATTGTCACGAAAAAGTTTTGATGTTATAAATCCGGTAAATTATAAAATGTATACAGAGTATAAAAACCTATTGAAAATATTATAAATTGAGCACCGCGTAAAAATTTGGTTCAGACTGAACTAAAAGGGCACGCGCAAGGGACCGGGTGTCACGTTTCGCATAACAATTTTAACTTTGTGAATAACCCTCGTAGTTTCTGGTGAATGGTTTATCTTATATAACATTACTGGTATTCCATTTTGATCTACCGTTCTACATCGCCCAAAAAATATATAAACTTTTGTACATTTTTGAAATTTTTATTTTATAAAGAAAATTCTACAAAAAAAATATATACTTTTTTTAGACATAAAATTTTTTTTTTTATAACTTTTAACAAGATAAGATTTCAAATTACAGCGTGCATAACCGCTTATTGTAAGGCGTATGTATTCCCTGAGCGCTCGCCGGGCACTGCTTCCGTCTTGAATTTAATGCGTTTTTGTCTCGCAGTATCGATTTTTCACCAGATGGCGCGCACCGTGTCTTTCCCAATCTAGCATGCGAAGGACTCCATGGAAACCAATATCAATTGTAGATCTGGGTTGAAAAATTCCGCGCCCCGGTAATGCTACTGTAACGCATTGATGATGATGTGGCTCGAAGTGAAATAGCCTACTGCAGTTGAAACCGTCCATTTCGTTAATTCGTACTCGCATAGAAGAGCAGTCTGCTTTAACATCTCGAGAATGGAAGGAAGCGTGGAAATTTTCGAAATTAACGACGACAACAATGCGATGGGACCTAGACTGTCCGAGTGTGAATTGAGCATTACTCGATCGCTTCAAAAATTAGATTTACCCGAGTGGTATAAAAATTCGCCATTAAGTCGTCACGGAAGTCGAGAAAAGATAATAGGTTTGAATAAGAAACAGTTGCGATGGGATGAGTTTCGACAAAAAAGCACTTCAACCTCCAGTCTTCCGGTCACGCGAAGATTTTCCACCTCCACGTCCAGCATCGGTCGAAGGTTTTACACCCCCGGTTACAACACGCCATCGCCCAGCACCGTCGCTTTATCTCCCTTCAGCAGACGCAATTCTAAAGACGGAAGCGTGTTTCAATATTCCACTCCACCTGTTTCCTCGCGATGCACTTCGCCCTTTACCAGCTTAGGAGGTTACAATTACACCCGCCCTTACACCGGATGGAGGTCATCCGAGCGATTGGCTAAAGAATGCGCAGCCACGGATGAAGATTCGGCCAGTATAGACGCAAGTTTTGCGAATTCAGCTTCGTTTTATTGGTCGCCGGAAGAACGTTTATCGTACGGACCGGGTTATTTCGCCATGAAATTCGGCGTTCATCCCGGAATTTTCGCTCGAAATCGAAGCGCCAGCATGCATTCGGCTAATATCGACGAACAATTGAGCAATCTAATGTCTCCGAATTATAATATGCAAGACACTCGCGCCATGACCACTAGTCAAACATCAGCTGTTTCTGACGACGTGCACTGCGCCGGAAGTGAGATGGATGGGGAGACAAAAATTAGCACGTTCGTAAACGAGATTGACAAATTAATGGCGGAAAGGTGTCAAGTTAGGGTGGTGGATAATGAAGCGGAAGTAGGCCAATTTAAACCCTCGGTCGTGGCAGTCACGCCTAAACTATTCCCGGGAGAACTCAATCTGAACGAAGAGAGGCGATTTTTAAGGCAACCCGAACCATTGACGGAAGAATTGAAGCGTAAAAGTCCGTTATTAAGCTTTGTAGGGCCGAAGTTAGTGCGGCCATGGCCAAATGAGATCGGGAAGCCTACGTTTCCTGTCTTATTCAATCAAGGTAATATTTGTTTTAGGTAATATTTTTGTTGTATAAACAAAATAGAAATTTCCGGTTTAAACTTGCTTTTGAAATTATTACGAAATTTTGCTATCTTTATTTGATTAGTTGATAGGGTTTCTTGTTGCTTTTTTGAGTTATCAACGATCCATTATTACTTAGAACACAGTTTGTAATACTGTACTGTGTTTTTTTTATTATTATTTTTGGTTTGCTTATCGTTTGAAGATAACACTTTGAAGCGATGGTACACCAAAACAAACATGTGATAATATTATTATGCTTTTGAAAATAATAAATGAAAAACAGAACTACAGTTTTTTGTTTACTTATAAACATTACCTTTGCTCTGTAAATGTAATGGAGTAACTAAAATTATAATAAGAGAGGGGTTAGAGGTGGTTTTTATTATGACATTAAAATAGATCTTTTCTGACCCAAAAATTAAGCATTCAGTGGGAGTATCATTTTATTACGTCTATGTTATGTTTTGAAATATTTGATCTAAAAATGAGGCGTGGGAGTTATATCAAAAGGTTATTTTTTTTTAGTAACAATGTAATTCTCGCAAAAGAATACTGATTAAATTTCCTTTTGAAAGTTTCAAATTTCAAAACAGACTTAAATATAAAAAATATTTAATTTTAATTTTTTAATAGTTACTCATAATTAGTAGATAGGTACATTCGGCACATTACAAATTTATAATTATTTTTTTTAATATTTGTTTTTTAAAAAAATGTTGCATTTGAAGAATAAACATAAAAAAAAAAACTTGATGGGAATTGCCAGATCTGTTTGAAATTGCTACTCTTCAAAATCAAATAATATTCCAAGATCACTTGATATCAAACCATTGCAATTTAAAGGGCAAAATATTGGCACTTGAAAACACTATAATCTGTACTGTATTTAGTTGTGATAAAAAGTTTTAGATTTGTAACGTGTAAGTGCATATTATATTGTGACAAAATAAAGTCATGATTAGTAGTAGGTTATCCTCGAAATCCCAATCAATTCAAATTACCCAATCAATAAATTTCAAACAGAATTTAACGCCCATGATCTTCTGCCCTTTTCAAGTATTAAATATTTACGCTAATATTAAAGCCTTAAACACATCTAAGACGCACATCTGTTCATAAAAAATTAATAAACACAATCAATACGACCTTGTTTCTCAAACTTAACTTCGCTTTCTGTAAATGCCAAAGAAAAGCATTTAAGTCTAAGCTTTTCGTAAATGTCAAAAGAAAGTTGAAATCTACCTACAGTAGTTACAAATGAAATTTTATTTAAGTTATTGAATTTTCAAATCTCAAGTAGGATTTTTTTTTTATTTCATGCTTGGCAGATTTTTAATATAAACTTATAGAACATTAATTTTTTTAATTGAATATTGGATTGCTCAACTTGCATTAACCAAACATTTGAGTTGCAATGAAATTGATAAAACCCAAATTTGATAAATTATAAAATTAATTATGTGAGCAAATATTTGCATTTCTATTAGAAGGTATTATGCAATGTTAAAGGGCTGATTATTTTTAATCTTTTAGATTCTGAGGCTCATAACAAACGTTTGATGAATGACGTAATTATAGATGATAAAGGCTCACAAACCGTAGGCGATGAAGCTATATTTCCTCTATCATCTTCATCCCCGATTCCAAGTGTAAACACCGCCTTCAAGCCCATTATATACGACTTGAGTATGGTTGATAGCGAAACAGCCGCCGCCTTCGGTTTACCTGTACTCAACACCCGAGAATCGATATATAAAAACCAGCACTTTTCGCATATTAAAAATGGCGGTAATTTAATAAATTCCAATAAATCTTCGGAACTTTTGTCGTTTGCGTTTGCGTCGTTATCACGCGATGCTAACTACACGAAATCCCCTTCCTATCACGCGGCCGGAAGCAGCACTCGCGCATCCGAGATAATAGATGATGATGACAAATCGGAGTCAGATGAAGAATCCATCGAGTCTTTGCCAAAGTTTTCGCCTTCGCCCTTACCTCGAGCTACGACTACCACCGTCACTCGCAGTAACGGGAGGATTACGGAAATCGTCGAAGTGGCTACCGACGACATCACTCGAACCCCGCCTCGACCGGATATGATGAAGCCGTTAGCCATGTCTTTGTCTATTATCTCGACGCCGGTTACTCCTAATAGCGAGCCTTCCACGGGATTTAGTTCTCATTCACACGCCAGTCACCACAACGTCACGCCTCTAACTACGACAACTTTCATTACCACTTTTCATCGGGATAATACCACCTCGCCGTCACAACCGCCGCCGGAAATAGATCTGTTTTCGGGTAAGACTAGGACTCTCACGTTACTGAACGAAGATGTCGACAGTTCTGAAGAGTCACCGAGTAAAAGCGAAACTGAAATGTCGGCGAAAGAACGATTTTTTAATAATAAAAAAGTTGTAAATTCGGAAAAAATTCTCGAAAATCAAAAAGTATTAAAAGATTTGAAAAATTCTGGCCCTGAAAACAAATCACGTTTAGAAAATGAAGCATTATCAGTACCACCGTTGATTGTACCCGCGGAAAAAGAAGCGCAAGAACCGATAATTTATTCTTTTAAAGATTTTGACGTGACGAAAGAAGACGTGTTGGCGGCTTCTCCTCAACTACAAGAACTCTTATTAAGCAAAAGTAAAAATCAGATCGAGTTAAAAGATGAAGTGACTATCTCTGAAATTGCAAAAAGGCAAGAAATAGCAATTGAGAAAGTAGAACTCGAGTCAAAGGAGTTTAAATCTTACGTGAAGGAAAATGTAGAGCTTTTTGAAAGTAAGAGCAAATTATATGTTGAAAATGGCAGTCCTCAAACAACGTCATCGTTGCCGTCGTCACCTTTATCATCCCCGCCGTCAAAATTGTCATCTCCGCCGTCGCACTTGTCTCCTTTGCAATCTCCATCATCGATTAGCTCAGCGCAAATGTCTTCGTCCAATTACCCTGTATCTACATTAACGTCACAATTATCTTCCGAGCAATCACCGTATCCATCTTCATCAAAAATGGAAGCTTACCCCAGCGACGTCCATTCATCTGTTGCCGATAATTATAGCGTTAATCAAAGTATTGACAGTTGGGTAACGGCACAATCAACGGGTAATTTAGCGTCGCGGGATACTTCAATGGACATGTCTTTAGGTACGATTGTTCATCGAATCGGATATACCCCTAGAGGTCGTCGCTTAACTTCCTCGTTTGACGATACTAACAGCGTATTTAGTAGCAGTACCGATCTCGATTCTTTATCAATCATCCGAATGCGAAGTTTTGACGAGCAGCGCAAAGCCAATCGACGTAATGTGAGATCGTCGGATCTGGACGAATCGGTTATTGTAAAATGTGCTAGAGATAATTGCAAACGTTCGGCCGAGCTGCAAGACGCCCGAACAAATTTTAAAACTTGTCACAATTGCGATACGTTTTATTGCAGCAATCATTGCCGTAAAAATCATAAAGAGCGGCACAGATGCCCGCAAAGCAAAAGTCGTCACGTGTGTAAATTAGCTTTGAATTACGCGAAGGAAAATGAAGCTGTGGTTGAAAAGTTGTCTAAAGTTGCTCGGGATGGGTTTAGTAGACAGGGTAAAGGCTACGTACGAGTGACTCTACCTAACGCCAAAGCAGGAGTCAAGTTTATTCGCTACGGAACTGATAAATTAGAAATTCCGATACAATATTACACGTGCGATGAAATTAATCAGGACGAATTAGGTGACGATGCATGCACACTTCTATTGGATTTGTGTAGCAGTTACGATCCGGCCGTTAAATTGATATTATTAGTTACCATGTACGTTAATAAAGAGGTAACTATTGGCGGTACTCCGCATTGGGAAAAAAATATTATCGCCAAATGTGCCAAAATCCGATTGTCTAAAATGGAAGCTGTGGAGTCGGAGACGTTTAGGAGGCCACGTAGTCGACGAAATAGTAATACTAGTTCCGTCGGAAGTCGAAGGAGTTGGAGATGGTCGTTAGCTTAATTGAAATGTTAAAAATGGTATAAGCCAATATACACTTAATTATAAACTTATAGCATAAAATGGCAATTATTAGATGTTACATAATTATTACATATTGTTAAGTCAATTTTAAAATATATGGTTGAAAATTGAAAGTTTATTCAGTTAATACGGTACCGGTATTTAAAACTTTTTTAAAAAAAACAATAACAAATTTTAAATATTTTTTCAAAGTTTAAGAAAGAACAAGTATATTACGAGGTTTGCAAAAGATTTTACAAATTATAATACAGTGTAATAATAATTATTATGCATTAACTTTTTCTTTTGCTATATATTTAGATATTATGAATTTAGACATCAGCAAATTTATGTAAATATTCGTTGTGATAATATAGATATTATCGATAAATCAAATATTATATTAAAAAAAAAAATTGTGATATGAAAATTAAAGAAGAGAGTACATTTATTAAATTTCCCGTTACGACTGATTTACTATTAAATTTGCTCAAATTTGTTCTCGTACTGTATGTACGGCATTAATATAATGTTACAATTTGTAATTTTTAACCAAGCCTGTGAACAGTACATTTTGAGTCATATTGCGTAGCTGTGAGGCTTTTTAAGCACTTTATCATTCTTCAAAATCTAAAATAGATTATAATTTTAGTAATCCCGTCAATGAATCAATATCACTCGTCATTTTTGAAATGGCAACTCTCATGCTTTGTATAGCATCAGCGACAGCGAAAACTGATAGGGTTTCCCGGTTTTAGAAGCCTTCTTCTGTTCAATTTTTTTCCGGTATTTTTATTTCGTCGCCCGCAAAATCCGGCCCTGGGAACTTACCTCAACTTACAACACAGAAGCTGCATGACTCATTATTACTGTACTGCACATAGACATTTTTAAAACTCTGACGCCGCCCATGTGGGGAAATATAAGGTATTCGTTGGAATGTTTTGAAACATGAATAAATCAGTCGAATTTTAATGAAAATGAATTATTTTTTAAAAAAATTTACATTAATTAACCCTTCGGTCTTTGGCGGCTAATCTAAACTAATAAACAAATAATAATAAAAAAATTATTAATGGGGAAGGGTTAATTAAAGTGAATTAAAAAAAAATAATTCATTTCATTAAAATTCGACTGATTTATTTATGTTTCAAAACATAGCGCCATCCAACGAATACCGTATGTTTGATTTTTCTGCGCCATAAATAATTTATTATAAAATAATTTTCAATATACTGTCATTACATAAACATTACCGGTATGTTTAATTTCAATTTTTATACTCAGGTTTGCATACTTTTGATTTAGTAAAACCTAGGTAAAGCATTGATTGATTCAGAGAATAGGCTTCCTGATAATCACACGGGTTAAATTTGTTGACTTCATGTAAAGTTTAATACAGTTTTTAAAGTTCGTGCATTAATATTAATAATATTTTTGTTGTTGTTTTATCATTATTACAAAATATTGATTAATAATCGTTGCGAATGAAAGTTTACCACACTTTACAAAAGAATAATAATTCTATTTTCAAATGTCGGTTTAATAATAACATTGAATTATTTACCGATGTTGAAGTTGTAATTTTAGATTAGTTAGTTTATTTTTAAAAATTTGAATTTATCGATTGTTTCAGGAGTGATGAAATAACGTTTTCTGATAATAAACCCAAATTTCAATCTAAAACATTAATCACGAAAAAATGAATGAGTAAAGTTTTTTAAAATAATTTATTTGCCATTCGCAGCTGTTTCACTTTTGTCTAATTTTATTTGTTTATTCGTCGCATATTTTTTATTGTAACACGCGCACTAGTGCTACTTTTGTACCAAGATAAATATTACGGAATAATATTTATTTTCAGTCAAGTTAGCAGTATGGAGAATTTTCCAATAATGTTTATTCTTTTGATTTTGCTTTTAATTGCATTCTATTTTCTTTGTAAAAAAAAGTTTGATTCGTCATCGATTGACGGAAAACGTATTCTGGTGACAGGGGCGTCTTCGGGGATAGGAGAAAAAATAGCTTATAGATACGCGAAATTAGGTGCTAAATTAGTCATCACGGCTAGGAGAAACGATTTGTTGGAAAAAGTGGCTAAAAATTGTAAGGCAATGGGTGCCAAAGCTGTGTTTACAATTACGGCTGACATGGCTTCCCCTGAAGACAGAATCAAAGTTAGCCAGGAAACTAAAAAACTCCTGGATGGATTGGATATTCTTATTTTAAACCACGCCGTATTGGACGTTACCAGATGGAAGAACACTGCTGAAAATATGTCTAGTTTAGAACGGATGATGAATGTGAATTTCACATCTTACGTTGACATTTCGTCGAGACTTACAAATGCTTTGGAAAAGAGCAGCGGATGCATCGGGGTGGTGTCATCTGTATTTGGAAAATGTGGATCTATTGGACAAGCAAATTATTGTTCTTCAAAACACGCTTTGCAAGGATTTTATGGAGCTTTAAGACAAGAGTTTCGATCTAAAAAATCGGGGGTATCTGTCACTTTAATGGTCTTCGGTCCTGTGGCCTCCGAACATGCAATTGAATTGGTAAAAACGAAAACTACTTTGAATAAAGCATTTTTAAATGTTGCCGGAAGTACCGAAGATGCAGCTGAAGTATTAGTCAGAGGTGTCGCCGGGCGACAATATGAAATTTATTTTCCTCTCTTTACGAAAATATTTATTATTTTTTATAAATTTTTTCCAAACGTAGTCGAAAATTTTCTGAACCGCGCTTAATAAATAAGAAAACAATGCGAATAATTTTCAAAGTGCAATAAAAGCTTTTAACATAATATTTTATAGAAAAAATAGCTTGCTAATTTTTTAATAGTTTTGTTATTATCAAGCTCTTAAAAGCCTAATATTAAGGTTTGACTCAGAATAATTAAAAAGCAAATACAGTACATGTACCGTAATTTTGCAATTACTCGAATACCGGTAGATATTGGCTGCAAAATAACTAAAATAAATAGATATACGTCAAAATAGATTTAAAAAAACAAAAAAAAAACGCTTTATATAAATTATATTACCGGTACATATTTTTAATTTTGATGAAAATTGACAAATTTATTAAGAATGTATAGGAATCAATCACAAATATCCTTATAAATAAAACAAATAATATTACTAAATTTAAATTAAAAAAATACGGTATTAGCAAAATAGGGAAACATGAGGAATTTAAAATCAAAATGCTGTTGCACTTTTTATTTTAAAAAGCATCAAACGTTTTATTATAGTAAGCACCATTAGCCTCGTGGTTTAATTGAATATTTGTTGAGGCGTAATTTGTCTGCAATTTATCTGGTGAATTCAAATCTTCGGATTGATTTTCAAGGACAAGGTTTTTTCGTTTTAAATCCCAATGAATCCAACTGAAATTTAGTATTTTTAATTAAAAAGCTATTAAAATTCAACACTCAAATTACATGTATATTCCAACGGAGAACACGATAATGCTTCCGCAAATAACAAAAAATGCACCAGGGAAAACGAGTAACGTGTGCGAATAAATCTGAGTAGCCAGTGTCTGTCCGAGGTTCCTATAAAATGCTTGCAATACGGCGTATACAGCCATTACTTTACCTATTAAAATTAATTAGAATATCAATTAGATTAAAAGTTGCATATACGAATGCAGTTAATGCATGAAAATGGTGCCACATTAAATTTGAAAACGTAAATCAGGATCTTATAGTAGGTAAATAATTCAATATACAAAGAGTTGTTAATTTGTTCTAGAATTACTAATAAATCTTAATTTTAAAAAAAATTAATTGGAAAGTTTGTTTCATGCTTTCAACGTTTCAAATAAAATTTGCAAATATGGCACTGTTTAAAATGATTATAATTAATTACCAACTTCATTGCTAGTTAAGCATTTGGAAATAAGTGACCTTAAGGTGACGATACACATAAGAGCTGGAATCTGAAACACACAAACTAATTTTCTATTAAAATTAAATACTGTACCGGTAATTGAAAAAAAGATTTATATTTTAGAATTTATTTTATTTTTTTACCAGCATACATAGCTTCAGTTGTAGTCGCAAAAGCGGTGGCAAAATAAAAAGCTATGAAGCTAATTTGGCCTAAAATTCCTAGAGTAGTATCGCTCAAATGAAATACTTTCATAAGTATTGGCATCAAAACTAACATTCCTGAAATATAAGTAATTATTTATTTATTTATTTTTATTTTATTATCAAGGTAAGTTAATACAAAACAATTTTAATTGTCATTTTTTACCGATTGCGTTGGCTCCTCCTAAGACCATGTTGTAATACGTGATCATTATCACATCCCACTGCACTTTAAGTCGCGCGTACATATACATAATTTCTAAATGACCTAAAAAATATATTTAAAAAAGGAAGAAAATGTATATTATTAAAATATAAAAGAGATTAATAATAAAGATTTGATTACCGTACATTCCAAAAAGGACAATCATTGCGACAAGCATAACTAATAAAATGTACGGCCGTCGATTGCCTTCTCGCCGTTTGAAAACGGTTTTGATGCAATCGACAAATCCCGAAATTTTAAAAAAGTCTTTAACTAACGTGCAGAAATCGGCGCGTTTAAATTGCTCGTCGGTAATAAAAATTTGGATGCAAATAATATCGATGATTAAAAAAGCGATGCATATTCCAAAAACTGCCGGATATTTATAACTATGGTACAATTGACCACCGATTAACGGTCCAATTTGCGAGGAAAACATTTCGCTGCCATCGGCCATTGAGATTCTCATAGATAATGTTTCCATGGAGTTTACATCCTTAATATAGCCGAACAAACCTAACATAAACGCGGCGTAATCTCCCGTTAATCCGGCAGGAATAGCTGCTAGCACTACCATTAAAGGGCCCCAATCTACGTAATAATAATTCAATAGATATAGAATGCACGATAAAATATTTCCAAAGGCCGAAATTTGGAGGATAAATCGCCGCCCGTAAGTATCGCTCCAATGACCCATAAACAGAGCTAAAATCACCGCCGGAAGTTGCTTCATTAGATAATGGTAGAGCAGGTATTGGGCTACTTGTTCTTGGGTCTCTTTTTCGATGGTTTCGTTGACCTTGTCGGTCAAACACAATTCTCTGGGGTATTTTTCCAAACATAACTTTTCGATGATGAGATTCTGCACGAACGAAGAGGGCATGTAAAAAGCCAGACCAAACAAACCCACTACCAGTTCGGCTTTAGAATGAATGATGGCTGATTTCGCATCTTTCCAGGTTATTTTTGCCTTTTTTTCGGCATTTGGTGACGGTAGATCCTTATTCGTATCCGGCTTGTCGTCGTTTTCTAATTTGTTCGCCATTCCTGAAATGAAAGGTGAATATATGAAATTGGAAATTTAACGATAACAAATTCGATGAAGTAACTTTAGAATGGATAATATTGAAAGAGAAAAAAAAAAATTTCAAAACAGAAGTCTGAATGGTTGGCTAAGCTCCAATAGTATTTATTATACTGTGGGAGCTCTCTTATATTTGTTTTGATGATGGCCTAAAAAAATGTTTTGAGTTGTCATTCTCGATCAAAGGTTTTTATATAAAAAAAATTGAGAATAATGGAAATGAAAAAAAAAATTTATTTCCTTTTCAAGCGGAAAATTTATTAAAACAATTTATTTTCCTTACTACCTGTGGTTTTATTAATGCAATTTTAAGTTAATCGAGGAAATAAAATAACATTAAATATTTTCGTTAACTCAAATCTAAGATAATAATACGCTTGACAAAAAATATAATAATAATTTTACTTTTGCATTCAAAACTGAAATTTATTTTATTTATCGTTACCGTCATAATAATTTTAATGTGAATAATAAATTGAAAAGAAAAATATTTTTAGATATTATTTTCTGCGTTGCTGTTTAATTAATTTTGAGAAATTTTTTTTTTATTGCTAAAACATTTGTCAGATGTCGGCAATTAAAATTAAAATATTTCGCATGTTGGTAATCAAAATTTGAAAGCGAGCATGCATCGTAGCTTATGAATATGACTAAGCAATAAATGCATTAAATTAATAATACAGAATGTACGGTACCGCTTAATAACAATAGTGTTTTATTAATTTTTTTTGCGGTTCAAATGAATCCGTGACTGACATGCTATCAGGTTTTATAGCTATAAAAATGTTACAAAATTTTAAATTGAATATAAAGTAGACTAGACGCGCAGTACGTTACTAGTGATTCAGAACACCATGGTGACAAATATAGCGAGTGAACAAAACAATTTACAAACTAAAGAAAACACTATTGTATAAACTATTACATAGTCAGAAGATATTTAAAAAGAAATTTTCTTTTCGGTCATGAAATTTCCAAACTGGTTAACAAATTAAATAAACGTAATCGAATCGAATTCTAATACAGTATCAGCAATTAAAAAATTATGTAATTACCTTCTTAATTTTCGAGAATATCCAGTTTGTAATTGCAGTCTAGTTTAAGAATCACTCGTTCATTTCACTGTTAACATAATGTATGCCAACTAGCCACTGTCTTTTAAGTGATTGAATTTTCATATTTTTCTTTCTCCACTCGAGAGACTTTGAAAGGTGCCAGCAGAGCATTTGCTATTGGTAAATCGCAGGGTATTTACTTACAGACAATCAACACCAATAGGGGAAGATTCATGGCAATTATAATTTGAGCTTTTCTTCCCGGGTTTTTGCTAAGTCGAATTACTTAGGAAATTGACAATACGGTGAAGAAATTTACTCAAAGTTAAGTAGTACTTATTATTATTAGCAATATTTCTTTAAATAAGTGAATTTGGTTTATATATATTATTATAGACTACGCATTAAATGTAGGTGGTTTTGATGCTGAATTGCTTATTAACTTATTAAGGAAATAACACCAGTAAATTCTGTAATTATATAATTAGTTTTGTAATTTACGCATTCTCTGTTAAAATGAGTAAGAGAAGGTTTGTTATGATTAATATTATTATTATTTTTTTTAAAAAAATAATTTGTTTAATGAGTAATACAATTATTATGCATAATACACATTTTAATATAATTAATTTTATTATTGCAAACATGCTAATTGTAGCAATTATGCTTGAGGCGTACATCACAGTATTTTTATTAAAGAGATCTTCGACCATAAAAAAGCCCAAGATCAAAAATATTCGAAGCGGAAGTCTTACGCCGGCGTCGAACATCGTACCGAAGCTCTGAAACGCAATAAATTATGTTTTACACATACAAAACAGCGATTTAAAAAAAAATTGCACGAAACTTTTTGGATGTTCAATATTGAATAAACTGTATTAGAATATTTGAGATATTTTATATTCGGTAGGTTCGTTTTTAATACTTTTGGGAGCACGTAGCTCGTTATTATGGAGCACAAAGGTCCAATGTGTTTATTGTGCAACCTTTGGGCGAAATTTACGTTCATTTTTTTTTCTGAGAATAATTTTTTTCATGTGGTTACCGGTATTTCTTTAATGCTTATAATTTATGTTTGTTGATAAACATCTTAAAGCAACGACGCTTTGTTGATTTTGAAAAAGAGAAATTAAGGTCAAATCGAATTGCCAAAATAATTGCATAGCACCTTAGTGTCACCTTTCATATTAAAATTAACACTTAGTCATAACAGGGTTCTTTGTAATTGCTCTTGCAAGAGCAGTAATCTGTAATTCCATTTGAAAGTGTTTTCCGATAAATTAGCTGAAATAGCAGATTCGTTTTGAATAAAAAATGACACTTACTCTTTTATTTACTTTTTTTCCTTTGAAGAGGGGATACAATTGTTAGAATTGAAGTAGGTCTATCTATAAAGTGAAGAGCAAGTGTTCTTTTCACAAGTGGAGGAAAATGTTTAGTTTAAACCAGTCGAATTTTATTTCAGTTATAAAAAATTAAAAAAAAATTTTTTGAAACTGAAATAGCCAATTCATGTTTCTGTATTAACGTTTCATTCTAAATAATACTTTATTTAGAAAAAAAATATTGCTATATAACAATAACTAAAAATTGAACTCGCCTGTTAATGTGCATGTTTTTTTTATAGAAATTAATTTTTTTTAAAAACTTATTACCGTATTTAAGAATATTATTGCGCATTCAGAAATTTTGTGTCAATTTATAAAAATTTTTTGGATTTGCGAAATTAAAGTAATGAAAGGATAGCCATGTCACTGTTAAATCCTTGCGGATTTTAATTAATTAAGTAGGTCTACCGGCCGTATTTAATTAATTAATTTTTGCCTTTATCATCGCCACGGTTTGCACAATGTCATGATAAAATCAATAGTTTTAATTTCTGTCCAAATTATCTTAAAACGTTTTAAAAATAATTAAGTACAGTAGTTTTATCAATTTGTCATTTGAAAGTCGCGGAAATAATCAGTTTATACTTTCATAATATTTATTGCAAAACTTTTGAAATTTTTGCAATTGTTTTTTTGTTTTTTATATACGAGTACAAAGCGAAATGTAAGTGCATTATACTCCTGTTAACCGCCTCAGTTTGGATTTGCTAGAAAAATGGTTCAAAAATACACCAAAGCCTCAAACATTTCATTAATATTTCAAAAATAAGCGGTGCTTATGCAAATATGCTTTTTATTAATTAATACCGATAAGTTCAAAAAAAAAAAAAAGAAAACTTGAATAGTAATATAAAAAACAACAACATTTGGTTGCAGCATAATTTTGACAACCGGTATTAGGTAAACAAAAAAAAAATTATTTTTGTAAAAATAGAGTACGGTACCGGTAATGATAGTTTACCTTAGTTAAATACTTTTGAAGAACATTTTAAATTTTACGCTTTTGGAAAAAGTTTTGCTTTTGCATATTAAAATGATTTTTGTTTTTTTCCCAAATTTTTCCCGCTGTGATTTTATAGGTTTATGAATAGAACTAGTGCGCATTAACTCTATCTTAATCAAGAAAACTACATTTACTATTTTAATGAATTAAATCCAATCTTTGTATTTGAAGTAACGTTTTAATATTTTGGTACAGTTTGAATTTTTAACACAACAAATATAAACCACATAAATGGTTTCACTATAATATTTATATTGTAAACTATAACTTTTTTTTATTTTAGTTAAAATTAACATTAAAATCAAGAAAACTATTATTTTTACTATTTCAGTCCCGTTTTCTTTCAATCTTTATTTTTGTTTCATTTGTAGCTTACGCATAGCCTACGTAACTACTAATATTAATATCCTTGAAGTTATTTACATTGTACTACATTTTAGCAAAACATTTTGAAATTGTTTATATTGCAATACAGTACTGTATATCGTATGCAGATATGACAAAACAGTTGTTGACACTAAATTTTGCTTGCTATAACCAAGCAGTCATCTATCGGAAATTGGAGGAACCTTGACTTAATATCACTTAATAAAAACTACAGTATTCAAAATTTAAAAATAACAAAATTTTTGATCCGGTAGAAATTGTTAGATTAGGTACCGGGCACATATTATAATTTTCAGTTAAAATTCGATCACTCGACTGTTTTCTAAAATTATTATACCTCGTAGTAAATTTAACAACAAAAAAATAATGCTATTAAAAATAAAATAATAAACAAAACGGGACTTGTTATCTTATTGGTACTTAAATTAAATGACTACACTCTATTATTATTTACAAATTGGATGCAAAAATATTGTATTTTTTTGTTAACAATATTGTAAAATGCAATTCCAAATGGTGCATACTTTAAATTATAGTATTTTCATTCGAATCTGATGCGTTGCTTGTAATATTATTGTACATATTTCTTACAAATTTTCTGCGGTTAAAGTATTTTTTGGTGTGGACTTAATTTAAACTTAAAGGCATCAGAATTTACATTTTTCTGTTGGCGAAAAGTGTGACGGTTAAGACTATAGCTATTAATCCTACAATTTGTGAGGATGTGTGTTTGAGTGAATTCGCTGAATTTCCACCCCCTTGCTGTGTGGAAGCCGAGTGGTTTCCGTGGACATCTACCACATTGCTCTCGGTATCGTTGCCCATGTGCCCAGGTGTCATAGTAGCCCCCGAAGTACCGTGTTCTCCCATATGTGCTCCGTCACCGAGCATAGGGTTGGATGGATCGTGACCGGGACTGACTCCAGGTGTTGGTCCAGCGGGTGAGGGAGCAGGAAAGGTTTGTGTTCCAGAATCTGGAAAAGTTTGAGTTCCTTGATCTGGGGAAGTTTGGGTTCCTTGATCTGGGTGAGTTTGAGTTCCTTGATCAGGGGAAGTTTGAGTTCCTTGATCTGGGGAAGTTTGAGTTCCAGGTGAGGGAAATGTTTGAGTTCCGGTTACTACGCTACTGTTGTCTCCAATTAAACCGTCGCAATGGCTTATTTCATAGAACGGGTGCTCAACTTTTGGAACTGTTTTCGGTTCCGATATCTAATAATTATTTGTTATGTTAAAAATTTATTTAGTTAACAAAAGTTTGACAAGTAATACCACAACTTCGTTGTTTCGTTTGGTACAAACGGATGTGTATGTGGTCTTTACAAGATCTTGATATTCGCCGGCTTTGCTTTCCCAATTGTAGGCCTTGGCGTAATCCATTAGTTTTGAATTGACTGTACCAGGATAGGTGTCATTGTAGGTTATATTAGCAGCATCAATAGCACTGTCAAAACAATATTAGTTAGAACATATAATGCATTATTGTAGAATTTTTTCTTCTAATTTAGCTACAAAAACATGTACAGTACATGCATAATACGTATGTTTTGAAAATTTAATGGAAATACAGTGTACAGTAATTTTAACACGTGTCTGTTATGTAATTATTTCATAAAAAAATTATAGTTCCAGTTTTCGTTTCCGTGTATACCCTTCTTATTCGGCAAGGTTACTCTTATTACTTTCTGAATTTATCTTACTTCACAATAATAAAACTAAGAAAATGATCTATCAAATGTGTAGTACGTAGAAGGTAATAGAAAATAGCGCCAAGATTTGCTGGTTAAGGCTTAAAGAAACGATTATTTTTAGGGAGTGATCAAGGTATTAAGGAATACAATTACACGTTCAGCTGAGCAAAATAATGATATTTGATGTAATTTTATGACTTACATTTGATTTACGTTTAGAAATTCGAAAATCTTAGCGAGCGGAGGTGAGCTCGAGCAAGACTGCAAATCGACTAATGGGAAATAATTGCAATACGCTCTGCACGATTCACTGTCCGGTAGAATTCCGCCCTTAAGAATACAAAATGAATGGTAATTACAAACTATTGCAAGACAAATGTGTGAAGATTATTAAAAACGTTATTCAAGGTCAGCGTTAACTTACCACAATTGTCGATGTAGCGTTGGTCGTGTCGTAAGTGCATTCTAAAATCAAATTGTCTCCCTGAAATATATTTAAAAAAAAATGGATCAATTTAAGTTTAATTAATAACTATCATAAAATCAATTAATAATAATTAAATCAATTAGTTATCATAAGAAATAAAAATACTATCAATAAAATGTTATTTGATTTCATGAGTGAAGAAAATTAGTACAGTATAATTTATCTTACCGGAAGAATATTAATTGGTTCTGCTATGGTTCGATAGGTTTGACTAATGCTGATAAATGAATCGTCTTTAACAATAGGTTCTAACTCGATACCATTTCTCATATGTCTCAACGTTACTTTTCGACCTGTAATTTGAATTTATTATTTATTAAGAAGCAACTTACTTTAATATTCGTATATTTTCTTTTAATAACGACATAAACATTTCTTGATTAAATTTCAAACTAAATAATTAACGGTAAAATTTAAAATGAACTTACCAGCATTTTTTGCATCCAAAAAGACTTCATAAACAAAAATTCCGTCACTTGGAAAATTCTTTTAAGCAAAAAAAAAAAAAAAAATAGAATTATTATAAGAAAAAAAAAATATAAATATTAGATTTGTTGAATAAATAACCGCAATTACATTTTTAGTGCACTCTCCGTCACAATGACCCACTGTCATGAAAGCTTTTTGATCTTTAGGCACAATTTGGCTGAGACCTAATTCGTGTCCAATTGTTAAGGTTCCACCGGGGAATAGCATATGTTCCGTGGAAAATCCAATCGCGATTCCAGTATCATCTTGCATATCTTATTAGATTTTTTAAAGAAGTTTCGGTTCAATAACTTTTTTTTTAATTAGCTTAATAATAACTTTACCTTCTTCGAGTTTCAAACCGCTATAATCAACTTTAATTAAAAAGTAAGAAGGGCCATCAGAACCGTGATTCAGTTGATATCCAACATTACTTCCAAGGGTGTATCCCTAAAAGTTTAATGGGTGTCATTAATTTGTTGAATAACTTAAAATTTGAATATTATATACTAAAGATCCAGCTGCGGCCGTACCAAACACTCTGGTACAATTGCCGTATTGGAGAATTGCGTCAGTCGATGAGCATATGGAGCCCATGTCATTGGCGTATTGGTCCCACATTGTGGTATCGACAATATTATCGCATTTATATAGCCAAACGTGATCGACAAAAGGGGCTGTGCCGTTATTCCACAAAGGTTCGATCTATGGGATTAAAAAAAACCTATTAGCCTACGTTATTTTTAAAATTAAATAATATAAATTAACTTACGCTAGTGGCAACTTCTGCTGAACTAAGAGGAATATGTTTGAATACTTTTTGCCAGCAAAAAGTAGGATCAGTTTTAGAGATAGTAATCTAAAAATTTTAAACAAAATAAATAATAATTTACATAACCTTTGTAAGAAATTACAGTAGTTCTAAACTTTTGGTCCATATAAACTCTTTAAAACGCTAATACAGTATAAGCTATCTATTGCGTTTATTTTAAAACTATTTAACGGTACCGGTACTAAAAAAAATTTAAAAGTTTTTAATACTCCATTATAAATTTGATCAAATGTAGCGCTCTACAAATGAATTGGAAATGTTATTTTTTAAATATTTTTTTATTAATAGAAAAAAAAACCTATGAATTTTTTTGTAAAACGTACCAATAACATACGTCAATTGTTTACTATAAAGTAGTACCGTCTCGGATACGCCATGTTTAGGACAATAATATTTATTACGTAAGAATTAAAAAAATTTTTCTAATTTCCTTGTATTTTGATTAAGAAATAAATTTTAGTTTTAAAGGTTACATAAGTTCTAAACAACAATAATTAACTAGATGTATTGATTGCATGATGCTTCTAGAAATTTAGTATGACAATTACAATTTTGTAATTTATTATTGCCAAATGCGCACTA
>JAQGAY010000681.1:0-21908 GCA_034698085.1 Polydesmus angustus | reverse complement strand
ATTTGTCTCAGTGGGATTTGAACCAGGTACCTCTGCGATGCAAGTCAGAGCGCCTATCCACTGAGCTACCACCAGCTTACTGTTAAAGCAATGTTAATTCTTCCATTTGAAGTTGACTTGGAATAATATCCCATAATAATAAATTTCTCGTTGGCTGCAACAATAAATTTATTTTTCCATTTCAATTAATTTTTTTTTCTTCATTATTTATGGCAGAGGGATTTGAACCAGGTACCTCTGTCATGCAAGTCAGAGCGCCTATCCACTACACCACCAACAGCTCACACATAAACCGAAGTTAATTGTTCTATTTTAGGGTGACTTATAAAATTTTTTTTAAAAAAAATACGACCTCTATAATCTATTCCTTTGTTTGAAAACGTTTTAATTTCCAATTTTCCATCTTCTTTACGAACATCGTTAGAAGTTCTATTTGAGTTTTTAATCGCTTTTTATTGTAATCATGCGGGACAGACGCAAGTTTTAAGTAATCGCGTGGACTAAAAACTTTCGGCTTTTTGTTCATGAACTTCATTCAAGATCAAAAAGACTATAATTTTATTCCCGACCAAAATAAATGTTATCCGATAATTATGATCATTCGTTCGACAATAGAGAGTTTTCGCCAAGCACTTCTTAACTGCTCTTCTTAAGTCTATGACGTCGATCGTCGTCGTTTCATTGTTTTCGACTTTAATATCAATCAGAGGTGACGACACGTGACGGCATAATATAAGGGGTTAAGCAGTTAAGAGGTTAAGAAACGGTTTGCGAAAACACACTGTTAACTTTATAAAAAAAAAAATTACGTGCAACGTACCACAGCATTTTGGTTGAATACCGGTACTGCAGGTTACTCTGTGCATACTGTACATTTGCATGCAAAGAAAATATAAAAACCTAGTTGCTTTCTGTACTTGGAATACAAATGATATCTTTTATTTTCGTGACATGTCGGGCTCTGACTTGCTTTTCTTTAATATTATTATTATTCACGACTAGATTTGGATTAAAAAAGGAAGAAAAACGCAGAACTGAGTCTGAAGAGCTTTCATACTCTTCGTTTGAAAAATCCGAGATTGCTATGATGCTTATTTAAGTTAGAAAACCATAATTTGAATTCAAAATAGATGAAAATCAACTTCGCTTTTACACTTTTTTTTTTCATTTAAAATCACTTTTAGACTTTTTAACGAAATTATTTATAAGCAACTACTGCGAAAAAAAAAAAAAAAGAAACATCACGTCTTGGTGTTTCCGACCAGTTTATCGATTCTCATCGCATCATTTTGTTTTCCAGGTATACTCCAGACATAGCCCCAGAACTCCATTAGATAAATGAAGCGTTTACTGCTGAAACGGTTTAAGTCAAAAAATCATATTTTCGAGAAAACGAGCTTTAAAGTTTACAATTAGTCCCATTGAAAAAGCATTGACTGCAGTGGTAAATAAATGCCATTGAAGTTTAGGACTACCTATTTGCATTAATAAAAAATGCAGTGTTTAAAAATTAGGAAACTACATTAAACTCATTTTAAAAAAAAATGGACTTAAACCATTCCGTTTCAGCAATAGACGTCTCCAATCTACACGTAAATGGTAAAGTAGTTGAAAACAAAGGGAAAAAAATCAACAAAATCGCTGCTAATTTTTTTTTTTTTTATATTTTTAATTTGGTGATATAAATCACGAGCATTTCATGCAAAAAATACAACAACATAAGTCATATACAGCCCGATCCACTGTTTTTTTTTCCTTTTTATTTATATACTTTTTAATTTAATAATTATTTTTCTTTATTTAAATATATGCTATTTATTTACTTTATTTTGCAGTCTTAAATTCCACTAATTCTTCTTTTGCTTCCTCATCACTTTTTACCCAAAACACCCTGAAAAAAATAATGGAAATGAAAATTAGTTTACAAATGTGACAAAATCGATGAAAATTTATCGAATTCGGAGAGAAAAACAATGTGGTGAAAAAAAAAATAGCGTGAGAAATGAATCGTCTTGAAATTTCAAATAAATCTATTCAAGTATTAATATTTTTCATTCAAAATTTGGAACAAACAATAATTATTAAAAAGCGTGTTTATTTTTCAATTTTGTGATTTCGTTAAATACGAAACATGATGTGTTACTCGTAATTTGCTTATAATCTATTTATTTTATTATAAGCTGATAAAATTTAATGTGTGCAAGTGATCGAATTTCGAAATTTAAATCTCGACCTGTATTATTAATTACGACCATTTTATCCTACGAAACTATTTTTAGAAACGCACCTAAGAGGTTTGTCGGGCTTCTCGACACATTATGAAACTACAACGTAATAAACCATCGGCCCCCGTAATAAAAATAGAAAAGAAAAAAAAAAAGTTTATGAGTAATAACAATGTTTATCTCTATGATTCTAACTAGATTAGAATTATATAGTAAGTTATTTACTTTTATTTATCCAAGTCGACATATTGAGTGTATTAGTCTTATTTAAAGCTACTTTTATGAGTACATTGTTAGGTTATTAAAAAAATAAAGAGTTCAACAGCATTTTTTAGGTTAATGAACGGCATTAGTAGCTCTTCAAATTATCCAGAAGCTCCGCTATCACAGACATTAAACGCTTTAATAGTCCCACGAGAGTGTTTAAATTTCGCTCCATCAGTAAAAAAAATAACGTTACGAGATAATTATATTAATATAAGCGTCTACACAACCTCGGTACATGTACCGGTACATCATTTTTAGGATATTAAGTCGTCATATACCGGTAATAGTTTCTCTCATTAAAATAAACGATATTAAAATATTTATTGCCAAAATACTATTTAGAAAAATTTAAATGTGAAAGACTTAAGAAATTTGCAAAAAAAAAAAATAGATTTTCATATTAGACCTACATTCTTAAAAACTGCGATAAATCTCTGATTAAAGGCGATATTTCAATCGATTTGAGTTGTTTTAGTGTATCTTGTTTTAAGCGATGCTGGAGAAATGATTTGCATGCTACCTGAAAGAGGCAATCGGGCATTATTGAGTGCAGGAAAAAAGAAATCCGACCCTAAATTAGCCGCGCCGCCACCTTGGCCGGGAGCGCCATGCAAACATGCAGAACTAAAGCTGTGCTGTTGCTGATTTGCGAATGATTTAGGTGTATCGTGCTGACCCACTTCTTTCTCTGGGTCTAACCCTGCCCAAGCCCCACCGTCGAAATTAGATACGACCAAGTCTGGAGATGTTGGAGATGTCGTAACAGAGAGAGGCAATGGATTTGAAAAAGTTCTTCTCCTTACCCGCTTCTTGCTTTTCGATTTTTTCCCAGAGATGAGAAGGTCGGTGACGGATGAGTTGGGATCTGGGCTAGGAGTGGCCTGTGATATATAAGATAAGGGAGAAGATAGTGTAGTCATCACTAAAGAAGGACTATTGATGTCCGGTTCACCTTTGCAGCGGAACTGGGCACGTTAGCAAATAGAAAAACACAAACACATGGAAGTGGTTAGTCAAGTAAATTAGCATTAATAAAGCTTCGTTAGAATCAGTTAATTAATAGAAAAAATTCTATTTGATTAAAAATGTCAAACAAAAAATCACAAAAGTCTCCAAACCAAATTACTAAAATACGATTAGCAATATTATTGTTAGTTATTCAAACTTTAGAACTACATTTACACACGATTATAGTATTTGAATATGAAGTTATTATTACTGAACAGTGCAATGCATGAATTTCAAGACAAAAGATCGACTAGTAATGAACACGAACTCTACAAGTTTAGGACGAGGTATAAAGAAAAATGTGGGTCTTATGTCGAATGCTCCAGCCACCCAACCTACGTAGGGTTCGCTTACCTCTTACAAAGCGCGTATAGCTTAACTCGCACCGCGTATCATATCAAACATTATATTCACGCCTGTTTACAGTTTTAAAAAGAATTTAATGTCATTATTATGCGAAGTTGTGAGTATGCAACAAGCATTATTAGGCATGACCTAGTCACCTAATATTTTTTGTATAAATACAATAATTGTCTTGATTTTTTTAAATGATGAAATTAATTAAAGTAAATAATGACTTGTAAGAATTAATTATAATAAGCATGAGTATAGTATGCTATTATAATATGCGGTGGTGCGAGGTACGAACGCTTCGCTCTGGGTGAGGTGACTGGAGCATTCGACATAAGACCCGAAAAATGATGAGAATAAATTGTGCAAAAATAGATAACGGAATCAAACAAAATCACATTTAGTCCGATTATTTAATCATTTACAAATACGTGCAATTAAAAATTATAAACTGTGCGAGTGCACGGTCAAACACAAACTCATGCTCTAGTAGAATTATTAATCCTTCAAATAACGTTACAATGAAAACGATTTTTCCCCACCGAAATACTTTTCTTATAAATTTTTCTCGCGGCAGTAGTGCTAAAGTAGTTAACATTTTAAATTCGATTTCCAAGTGTATATATAAAACAATTTATATCTATTGAATGAAAAAATAATATAAAAAGAATAGGGATACTTTTGCCGACAAAACGTAAAAGTGATTAGAAGCCTAACACTTAACAAACCTTCACGTGGTTATAATACGAGATAGAGAAATTGTTTGATAGGTAAAAAGCTTTTTACAATAAAGGTAGATGACAAAAAAAAACGTTTGAAAGGCTTTAAAAAAAATTAAAAAAACATTTACATTGAACGAAAATCGAACAAAAACATTTACAGCGCTAATGGTGAACACTGCCCACCACCCTTCTCTCGCTCCCTCAACTAGCATGCAATGCAATTGCTTTTTTTAATAATTTTTTTAAATAAGTTACGGTGTATATTTTTAAAGAACAACACATACATTGTAATTCATTTTTCAATGGAATATTAAGATTGTAAGAAAATACATTTAACTCTCGTTTCTAAATGAATAAATTTCTCTCACTTTTTATTTTTGAATAACGAAACACTTCAAAAGTTGAAGAATGTTTTTAAGTGCTCACCTCGTGGGAAACGCTGTCACCATTATCGGTCACTTGGCCATTGGTGGCGTTCGATTGCTTCTATATCAGCCATATTATTAGATACGATACTTTTTATTGAGTCAAATTCAATTGGATACCTTTTCGTTTCGCAGTAATTTCAGTTCCTCTTCTAATTTATTTACTTGGTCCTGCTCAGCTTTTATAGCATCTTGACCAATCTTTAATTGACCATTAAGTTTCACATTACATGAACTCAACTCCTTTATTTGCTGCCTTAATCTTTCTAATTCTATTTTCAGAGTCTCCAGTTCCTAAATTCCAAATAATTTGTCAATACAATGTAATAGGATTTCACCATAAATTATAAATAATATACCTTGGCACTTTCGCTCATACTTTCCTTCTCTAATTTTAACTTTTGTAACTTATCTTCAGCTTCTTTTAGCTGTTCATGGAAATGTGATGCTGATTTCTCTGCCTAAAATTTAATAAAAGCAATTAGTTCCCTATTAATTTAAATTTGAAATTAGTGCAAATAAACCTCTAATTTGTATTTTTCCAACAACCGCCTTTCATTTTCTTCTGTTTGAAGTTTTTCGTGAAGTTCTTTTAATTTCACCTGCATCTAGTAATTTAATATAAAATTAATTTCTTAAAAAATTGTAACATCCTTATGCGCTGCGTGTGTGCACTCTTAATTACCTCAGCAGCAGCCTATTAAGCAAAATAAAATTAAGCTAGACTTTACTAACTATAATTATAATAACTTATATTTTACTTACATTTTCAGCAGCTTTAACTTGATCGAGGCTAATTTCAAAAGATCTCCTCTCCTCTAACAACTAAAAATAAATTTGACGATTAAAACTGCTAAACTGAAAACAATTCAAAATTACTTTCTGCAATTCTAAATCCTTAGCTTCTAATTTCTCCTTCCACCTTAATTCTTCTTTTTCTACACTGCCTTGCAGTTTATTTAACATGCTTTCCTATGTTGTATATCAGAAAATAATAAACAAACACATATCGATTAACAACGACATTGCTTACCGTTTCTGCCAAAACCACTTTATAATGATCACTTTTAGATTGTAATACATTATTAACTTCTTCTAGATTGTTGTATTTGACTCTAAGCTCATCACTAATATTTGATTGAGAAATTGTTGTTTTTAAGTGCTGTATTGTTTGTTGAGCTTGTTTTTCGAATCTTGATACCCATTCAGGATATACCTAAAAAATGGCATTCTTTAATTCTTTTATATGTTAATCATAAATTAAATAAGAATTAATTACAATAGATTTCTCAAGAGTAATTTCTGGAAATAATCGCTCGAGAACATCCTGCGCAAATGCTTGTTCTTGTATTTGAACCTCTGATAACCTTTCCTAAAAATTAACAATTAAAAAATTTAAATAATATAAAAAAAATTCTTACTTATTTTAGTAAATGTTTTGAGAAAATTGTTTAAAGAATTAGTAACATGCCAAAGAGCTTTTTTTGGTTAGCTGAACGAGAAGTTACTTACATTTGCAATTTTGTCAGCTTGCCTGATTTTGTCATTGGTCGATTTTTCAGCTTTATCTAAAGCTTCTACGATTTTCCAATTCTTCTCGCGAAGCTCCTGAGATTATTAACAGAGGTTTTTTATACAAGCATAAATTCCAGGTAAGGCATTAGTTAATTTTAATTATTATCAGGAATGTTAGAAAGGAAAAATAAGAAACATGCGGTTTAAAGCTAAAATAACATTTACATTGTTTTTCTGCTTCTGCAAGTTTGCTTCTGTTGCGAGCTTCGTCACTTCTTCCTTGGTTACCAACAATTGATTGCAAATTTCATTCAATTCGTTACTTTTTTCGTTTAACTCGAAAGTTATTCGTTCCACCACTTTTTCTTTTTCGTGTAAACTGCAATTCAAGATTATCTATTGTATTGTCTAGTTAACAAGAGATTATTTTTTACTAACATGTTTTCGTGTTCCGTCAAAGAAATTTTAACTGTGTCATCACTTTCCAGCTAAAACGAAACACGAATATTATAGCTTTAAAAAATTTTCATAAACGAAGTTAGGTTTACCGATGAAACTTGAATGTGGCCATTAGATTTGGGAAAACTTTCACCGCTCCCTTCTTGTCCTTCAGCTTCTTCCCTCTCCGATACCTTGCTCAGTTGAGCGGCTAATAACTCGTTTTCCTCTTTTAAAGCCTGGAATAGAAAAAAAAATAATTCAAGTTTTAACTTTTAATTATGTCTAGCATTTATTTTACCCCTAATTCGTCGTTGACTTGTTTGAAATCAGCGTTTAACTGATTATACTGAATTTGCAAATTAGTCAGCTGTTTATCTAAACCAAGTTTTTCTTGCTTCATATCCTACACAAAAAAGATCTTTTAACATCGTTCACAATCTCTTGATGATTAATTTATATTATTAAATACCTCAATTAATGCTTGCAATCGATTTTTGGACTCCTCATTTTGAGAGGCACATGTCGTCAGCTGTTCTAAACTCTGTTTCAGGCTTTTTACTTCTTCTTTAAGTGGTTCGGCCTCTTCCACTAATTTCATAAGATAAGCTTTTTCATCTCCAACTGCGTGTAATTGCTGGGTCAATTCGTTGAGTTGGTTCTTACAGACGTTATCGTTCTCTTGCTTAAATTACATGCAAAGTAAATATATAATATGATATAAGCTTATCCAAAAAACATGCATCCCCACTCATCAGCTAAATTTAAAATTTATTTATTCACCAAGACCGATTTGTTTTTAAATTTTAAATTAAAAGCCAAAGACGCAGAATTTTAATTTTTACCTTGGTTATTTCCAATTCACTCACACGTTCCTGGAGTAGTTTATTGTCGTTAATCAACTTTTCGCTGCTGTCATTATTGGACAAAATGTGATTTTGTCTTTCCATTAAAGCGTTTCTCAATTCCTCGGTTTCGCGTTGAAGACTATTAAAACTTAAAATAAAAACTTGTTACACTGTGCTCAATTTAAGCTAATTTTAAAGATTAGACCTACTTATTTTCTGAATGTGTAAGAGCTTGAGACATTTGAGTTTTCTCGTCTACGTGTTTTTTAGTTTCTTCGTTGAATTTAGCTTGGAGTTGCTGTACTTGGTTCTGGATGTTTAAAGGTAAAACAAATAATTGATTTTATGATAAAATAAAAATGCGCAGTCAACTTACTCGAAGATTATGTGCCTCTGTAGTGGCCATCTGGAGATGCGAATGAGTACTCTGGATCTCCTGCTGGTGCTTATCTTTGAGATTACGTTCCAACTGAGCTAAGCGCGTCTTTTCGGTGTTCAACTCTTGTCGCAATTCTTTGACTTTGGCGCCTGATGTCTGAGACCGTGACTTTTCTTCAGCCAAAGCCTCTTCCTTTTCTTGAAGTTGTTTTCTCAGCGACGTGATGGGATCCACTTTCTGGCCTATCTTCAGCCATTCCTCGTTCCCGCTCTCGGCCTGTTGTTTGTTCAACAAAGTCTCAATCAGCGAGGTGATCTCATTTGGGCTCAAAGCCGAAGATTTGATGATGTTGGTTAATCGATTGCATGTCAAAACTAAAAGCAAACAAATAATAATACTCGTAGTTAATATAATTACCTTAACAATAATATTATTTATAACAATCATTTCAAATGAAAGTTTTATTTACTATGTCAGAAAAATGTGAAACTTTTAATTTCCTCGATCTGATACTATAAAAATAAAATTAAATAAAGCTATTTGTACCAATATCTTAAATTATTATAATAATTATTATAATCTTTAAATATCTTAACACTTTATAACTACTGTATTGAAAATTGAAATAGCAAAAATTCGGAAAAATAATTTCATAGAAAAAAAAGAGGTAAAATTTCAACAATAAGGAATGTTACGATGAAAATTGGCGGTCAAAGTAACTAATATTTCTCATTGATCGTAATAAGTTTGAACTGCGTAAATATTTTAGCATTGTAATGTCTGTTGGCTTTGTTAAAAAAGTTGAGATGAGTCTCTCTACCTGATTCTCTCCCTTCACCAGAGGTTATTAACATCAGGTTGTTTATATCGAATTCACCTTGAAAATGAGCAAGTTGAAAAACACAGGGACGGTTATGACCTCTCAAGTGCTCACTACAGTATACTATAAGTATACTGTACATGGATCATCATAAGTTTGTAAATAAGTTTGCGTGATTATGAAGCGCAGAATTTGCTCTAACGGATGGATAAAAATTTTAAATGTTTCTCCAATCCTTCCTCTTCATAATACATGTACTCGACAATATTTGATAAGTGTTTTATTATCAACTTCAACCTTATCAGTTCAAGCTTCGTACTTACACGTCGACTTAACTGCATGAAAAAATATTATTTCACCAAGTTTCTCGTTGTCTTTGCTAATGCCACTTAATTCATCGATGCTAATTTTTTTTTTTTTATATTTATTTGCAAATACAGAGGTTTGATTAGGCATAAAAACAATTTTAAGAAACTTTCATTAAGTTAATAGGAAAACTAATATAAAGAGAAATTTAAAACCTTAAAATAAAAGTTACCAATATACTAAAAAAATATTACGTGGTCTTTTTTTGAAATATGAATTTCAAAGCCAAAGTTTTTGGCGATTTACTGTTCTAAAAATAATAATTTAGAAAACACGAGTTGACAACTTTTTTAAAAAATCCGTAGAAAATGATTATTATCTATGAGCAGGAACATGTTTACCCTATTCAAAAAATTTTGTAAGTGCCACAGTAAATTAAAAAAAAAATAGCAGTTTTGTTGGCACACTAAACTCCCAGAATAAGAAGCCCACCGGTTGACGTCAACCCATTTCATGAATGAGTCGTCCTCAACAAAATAAATTTAAAAAAATAATACGATTTATTCAAGAGCGCGATGTATAAAAGTCAGTGATGCGGCACGAATCAGCGAATGCAAGTAAGCGATAAAAGCCTCTACGGGTTTTGTTATTACTTTCCCTACAGATGCCTTTCTCATTAATAATTAATTATAATCTCATTATCGTTTAAACGCAGGTTGTGTGTGTGTGAATAAGAGGGTGGAGAAAGATGTACTTACTTTCTTCCTCGGCTTTCACAATTTTTTTGGCTTTTTTCACCGGTGCTAGCAAAGGAACGCTTACGACGGAGTTCTCGACAGGAAGTGCAGCTACAACCGGAACCGATACTATCTCGGCAACTTCTTTCTTTAACTCTTTAGTTTTCGTCTCGATCGGCTTCCTCGTAATTTCTTCTTTCTCGTTCGAAGACTCTCTCGATTTTTTGCCTCCCCCGCTTTTATTTTCCGAAGGCTTGGGTGACCCATCTTTAGTATGGCTTTCCGATTTTACTATCGCCGGTTGAGACTTGACGTCAACGACTTGTGCAGCAGCAAGGACTTCCACCTCGGCTTGAACTTTAATCTCTTTCGAGTCGACACGTCCGGCGGGAGGCGATTTTTCTTTCGCTTGTTTCTTGTTTACTAAAATTGATTTCGGATCTTTCGATTTCCCGTTAATCACCGAAGGACGGCGCTCTTCGTCGATCACTTCCGGAATGATCTCGGCTTCTTCTTTGAAACCGACCCGCAGGTCGTCTCCTCCGTTTTCATCACTTTTTCCTTCGGATTTTTCCTTAGATTTCCTGCCCCATTTCTTATGTTTCTTATCCACTTTACCGCTCGTTTTATCCGACTTTTTCAGATTCAACGTTTCTTCGTCTTTCAGCCTCTGCTGGGCTATGGCTTCCTCGTACGTTGTCTCGCGCATACCCAGCACCGAGATCAAGTAAACTACCACGGCCGAGATGAGAAAAACGACCAAACATACTAGAGCAGTTTGCAAATCCATCTTGCAAATTATAACCGGTTCTTTTCAATTTGTTCTGAAAAAAAGAATAAAAGAAATAAATAATTATTAGAAACGCTTAAGTAATCGATCGATCAATATCAAAAACAACAGATAATTGCAATCGAAATAATTTTCAGATCTCGATGATATTGATAACAAACTTTAAACAACCAAGCCCGTGTATCAAAACAGAAATTTTAATATTTTGCGTGGCACAAAGTAGTAATCAAAAAAAAAAAAAAAAAAAATAAGCTAGACTCCCAAGTCTTGAAAACACTAAAAACATTATCTTATATAATAAAATTCTGTCGTTAAAAGCATATGTTTACCCAAGTTTCTTTTATGCAACAGAATAAATTTTAATTACTGTATCGAACAAACTTTAATTGGTTTCAAAAAATACTTTTTTAAACATAAAAATTAGCCATTGACAATGCAGCTGACGATGAACAATTAAAAAAAATGGTTTTTTTTAAAGAAAATTATTTTTACGACGCAAAAACGTTGAAAATATCAAATTATCTAAATTATTTTCATCTTCAAACATTTCCCGGTAATAATATTCGCGGTAATACATTAATTCCGGGGCAAATATATGTTTATATTTGCCCCGGAATTCATACTTATTAATATTCTCCGGGTAAGGCTAAAAATAAACAATATTCATTTTTAAGCCTACATGTAATATGTGTTAAGGTCGAGTTCGTGAGAAATGAATGCTGAGCTGGGTGGTAAATGACTTGTTGAACTTTTACATTTGAACTTGGGAACGGCCGAGCGGGATGTGGTCGAGTTCTAGTGCACCGTCCACCGATTCCACGTACGCAAATGGTTGCTCTTGAAAAATAATATGCAACACGTCGTATCGAATATGAATAATCGATCGAATCTCTCATTTCCACCGCGAATAGTTCAAAGTTGAATTGTGTCATCGGAGAACGAATCAAAGCCATTTTCTTTTGTTCGATTAAAAATATTAAAAACCAAAAAAAAACGGGTGGGGGGATTTATTGGCATAACATTGAGGATGTGTAGATCGAGTATTATTGCGGGGTGTGGAATGGATCATAAAACGTTGAAGGTTCGGTATAAATAGAGCACAGTGTCTACCTCCAACCAACACATGTGCCACGTACACCGCACAACTCCGCTAAATTAAACTAGATTTCATATTTTTTTTTTTAGAAACTTTTTTTCTTCCCTCACTTTTATCTCTTCCTAACCACCCCACACATTCTCATCCGAGTGCGTGAACATTATGTGCCATCTTCACATGAATGAAATTGAGTGTGCTGACGGAAAACAAGGTCGCTTGTACGAAAGGAAAAAAAAGAATGATTTTTTTTTTAAATATTATAATCGCTGACGTGTCAAAATAATGAATAAGCCCGAGCTAAACGACAAACATCGAATCATTTTCAACCCTTAACCAACCACCTGAATCATATTCATTTTACTAGCACGAAATTTTTTTATACCAACTTTTTTTTTATTGTGTAAAGTGTATTTTTTTTAAAAAAGAGTTAAGTTAAACAAACTATTGTTAATAATTACAAAATTTATTTTCAACTCTGATTTAATTGATACAGTATTGAAATATAGAAATCAAAGTGGTGATAAAAATTATTGATAAAAGTACGAGATTTGTAAAAAAATAGAAAATTGAGTTATCGAATGATTATTATAATATTGTACTGTATGCTCAATTCAAATGTTAACTTATTAATTTTATAATAGGATAAACTCAAAAGAAGACAAGAATTCGCCATGTTACAAAATTACGCGAGTGATGTTTTGGTGATTGTGAAGTCTACTGTAGTGGTTGTAGTTAAATGTCATGTTTATTCAAATGTAATAAGTAGGTTTTTTTTGTGTGTGTGTGTTTATTAAATGAATTGGTTGCAGTAATCTAAAAAGTGGTGTTAAAATATTATGAATAGGAGAAGAAAAAACGTGAAGGATGTTGGAGGTTATAGACCCACGTTTGACCTTTCATCCATTGGAACACTATTGAGAAATATGCACGAGAGGTTAACGAAAAAAAGAGAAAAAAATACTCTTATAAATTTCTAACATAGAAAATGATCGAATCTTGAAATAATATATTTTACCTCGACCTAATCAGCTTTTTTTTATTTTTAAAAAACGAACAATTAATTCCGCTGCTTTACGAATATTCCATTGTTCAGTTAATTTGACTAATAAAATAAAGCGAAATGTTTGAACGACGATAATGTCCACTGAATTTAAATTTACCGTATTTTCGATATTCTTTTAGCTTTTCGAATATAGCGAACTAGACAGCAAAATCTATGGTAATTGATTATAGTCTGGATTTGTTGAAGGTATGCTCAGCCGGCTTCAAAAATATTTATTATAATGACATTTTCATCGAGATCGCGAAATAATAACATGCATCATTTTAACAGCAAATTTACGGTTACTTTTCTTAATTCTATTGATTATTACCTGAAGTATTATAAGGTGTTCCTCGATTGATTTCTTTGAAACGCTGCTTCGAATGTGATTTTAATTCCAAAAATGTCTAAATTTCTACATGCAATAGCCACCG
This sequence comes from Polydesmus angustus, assembly GCA_034698085.1. Classification (NCBI taxonomy): domain Eukaryota; kingdom Metazoa; phylum Arthropoda; class Diplopoda; order Polydesmida; family Polydesmidae; genus Polydesmus; species Polydesmus angustus. The sequence goes on along the minus strand of JAQGAY010000681.1, from coordinate 8,505 downwards.
GCGATAAACTATTGCATTTTTTCACGCGTACTCAAATCGTCAAATCCCACAGCCACGTCGTCACCGAAGCTTGCAAATTAAAACAAAAATTAGATGTAATATTGTGCCTTTAACAATTCATACATTTCTCTATTACATATAAAAATATACGTGATTGGTTGTTCATTTATCTTTTGACCAATCACAGAGGCGATGACGCTTTGTTGAGAATGTATGAAAAGCTGTCAAAGACATAAAATTTCAAAGCCCACGTAGTGACCATACTACGGTTGCGTGCTTTGAAGTAAATACAGTAACAAAAGCAATACCGACAGCGACATCTAGTGGTAAGTTGCATAACAACTATTCGCACAATGAAGGTTAATATCATGGTTTGCTTTTTTCTGAACATGCAAGGGCACAATTTGATCAGCTGTCTTTCTTCTGCATTAATTTCTGCTTGATTCCCAAATGAATATTATTATTTTAAGGACATGTTTGAAAACATTATACATGTACATCCAGTTGGAAATATAATCAATTCACTAACTGATATTATTTTTTTAAAAGTTATTTATATGATATTATCATTATGCCTAAATTAAAATTTTAGATAGCATAATTATTATATTAATACTGTATAATTATACAAAACCAGAAATGGTTTTTAATAAACAATAATGGTCCAATTTGTTTATTGTTAAAAGCAGCTGAAAGATTTGCATGATTCGTATAGTCTCATTTTATTTTTTGAATAGATATCATTTATTTGAATAAAATTTCACATTTAATAATTACAATTAATTCGAGGGTTTTATAATAAAATAATTTCAAGGAAATAACGTACAGTATAAGCGTATTTTTAAAATTATAAAAAAGTAGAATAAATAAATAATTGTGTGTAAATTTAATACAGTATTATTGTGTAATTGCAACTATTTTATTTAGAAAATGAAGGTTTTTTTAGGAAATCCTAGATTGTTTGCTCAAAAAGGCACCATCGTGAAAGTTTTAATCAAATTTTCAATTTTATAGAAAAAAGTTAAAATATGCAATTTTTTCCTCTTTTCAAATACAGTATCACACTTGTGGTATATATACTTCTCTTTTAAATATTAAATCTAGTGAGTAATTACTTAAACTACAGTACTACGTCAGTACTGTATATAGATTTCAAAAACTTGAGAAAACAATGCAATTGAACTCATGTAAAATGATAATTAAAACATCTCGGATATCTTTTATCCCAATAATAAAATATACTGAAATTGCATAATTACGACACACCATTTTCTAAATTTTATAGCTGCAATTACAATTTGTTTTTCTCAATTAATGCAGTATAATTATGATTCCGTTTTCGTCTGTACATAATTATTATGATTTATTGAATAAATATTAACAATAATATTATTATAGTCAGTGCCTTTTTCTAAAAATTAAAATAGCAATAAATGATTTCTAAAAATATGTTTTAAGTAATTATCATAAATACAGTATTTAAAAAAAATACGTTTCTTAAAGCTTTTCTTTGTTGAATGTTTAAATAGAATTCGTATATATTCAGCACGTTTCGTGGGAGGGTAGGCCTATACGATTCTGAAGAAGACGCAATAATATTTATAAATATCATGTCAATAATGGTTTTAGGCGCCCCTTACAAGGTCGAAATAACTTTGTTAAAATTTTTTATAATTTAGTAACTCACAATTATATTTAAAAATCTTAGGTTTATATAAATAAAATTTAAAAATGTAGGCAATACTATCCCTGCATGAAAAGTAATCATGGTCAGTAACAACATCTATACATTTATGAATAAAATGACTGGAAGTAAATTGAATGAGCCGCAGTACAGAAGCATACAATTTTGCTTTAAGAATACATTGTTTTCTCGATCCACTAAAAAATTATTAAAATATTATTTTCATTTTTAAAAATGTAAATGACAAAAATAAGTGCTTCTCAAACTTTTGTAGAAATGTACAGATTTTCACTAGATTTGAAATTTTGAATTAAGTACATGTATCTGAAATTAGATCTACTCATGTTTGAGAAGCATAAGTTGATTAACTTACATCTTCCAAAGAAAACATGACTTCATTCACCTTCCTAGTATCCTTCGCTTTGAAGATTTCTAAATTAATTTAACATTTAGTTTCATGTTTAAGCTTGTACTTTTTGAAAAATGATTTTACCCATCATGGATTTCAGTTTCACGGCACATAAAATGAAATTGTCAAAAGTAATCGTACTATTTTTTTCCCCGTATCTTAATACCAAAGCTTTCAAAATGTGCCAATTCAAGTTGTAACCTATGCGTATTAAAATTATTATAACAAGATCAAAATAATTTGAAATTTAACTTATTATACCAGCTGAATTTAAGGCAGATCTAAGCTCGAAAGTTGTCAAGCACTGAGAATTATCTTTGTCATAAGCTTTAAAAACATTCTAATTTAAAAAATTAAAAATAAATTATTGTATTAACTTAGAATACAAAATACAACTTAAAATAAACAAATTAAAAGTGTTTGGGTAGGCCTATGTCAAGATTCAACGGTCAAAGCTTCTGTTAACAATACTTTTAATACAGTATATACTTTTATAAAATCTATTTTCTTCAATATTTTAGAAAATACGAGTCCGACTATTAAGCTCTTATTGTGATAGAATTAAAGAAATAAATTTTAATTGTTTATTTAAAAAATTAAAATGAAAACAATAGCTTCGATCAAGAACGTTAAAAATGTGTAAAAGTAAACTGGAATAATTTACCTTCCAGGTTATTACATCACTCCACAATTCCAGAAACTCTTCAAAGCCTAATTTTCCAGAGCGATCTACCTATAAAAAGAGAAAGATGATAAATTTCATTTTGAATAATCAATGAGTGAAAATATAAATTAAGCCTACATCCATCATGGCCACCATACTTCGGCAAACGTCAATAGTAAACCCGTTAAAGCGAAATTCTGGAAAAAATTACAGTATTAAAAATATTAAATATTATGTACATTACAATAATTTTTCATCCAACTGCAAATACAGAACGGCACCAAAAAGCAATAAATTAAAAAAACTAACGCCATAAGTTCACTTAGTACCGTACAAAAGAAAAAAATAAATGACAGCCACCACCTCAAACCAACGAAACTATAATTAACTTACCAGTATCATCTTCTTTTCCCGGCACCATTAAGAAAAGTACGAAAGACATGTTAATGCAAGAACAAATACAGATTATAACTCACAAACAAATGTTAGGATAATATTTTATTTCTATGTTTTAACGTGTAGGCCCATTCAAACATTTAAAGGAATCCCAATAAATGTTTGCACCAAAAATTAATTTTCTTAAAACTAAATTTCCTCTACTACTATGCTTTTGCAAATTAATAAAGTTAATACTACGTAAAGTTACTGCAACTTTCTCAACAGCCTGTATTTTATAAATAGGGCCTATAATAAAAATAAAGTAGCCTACCCTTTTTTAAAGCCAAATCTAAAACTTCCTTCAATTCACTGGGATCGATTTCCATATCGTCACCAGATATTTTTCGAAAAACTTCTCGCATAGCATCTTTGGCAGTTTGATCAGGTTCACCTCGAATCTAAATAAAAATAATTTTTTAGTAAGAGTAATGATTGTAGTACCGGTACTTTTATTATTAGGTAATTTTTTAACAACATGCACAGTAATGTATTAGTATACCAATAGCGAAACAATTGTGCATGGTCACATAATTAAAAAATTTTGGAACATGCAATATAATTATGTTAAAAAAGAATAAAAGATGTGAAATAATGTATTATGCTAATGTTGTTGAAACTTACAAGGTTCTTGCCTCCATGTTGCCCGATTGAAGCAGGTGTTTTAACCTACAGTGCAAGTACAGCAAAGGCATTGTGAAATTATATTTTTTTAAAAATATTTATAAGCAATGTGTAATTTATGAGAAGCAGTTTAGCCTACAAAGAATTAAAACTAAATAAAGCATTGTTTAAGACAGCAAACCAAAATTGTTGTGGATTATAAAGCAAGTACGTCACAATAATGTGCCAATTTTAATTAAATATGCTGTACAACGAGATACTTACATCATCGTCAGGTTTTTTCAAACCAATGTCTTGATCCAACTCTCTATTAAATATTGCTATGTAATTTCATTCTGTTTATTTTAAAACTTTAATTGAACATATCATAATTTCACTTACTGCATATCGTTTCTTTTTTCAGAGAAAACTCTTAAAATGAATTCACCCTCTTCATTGGGTTCAAAAGTGGATGGAACGATGCAATAATGTCCTGGCAGTAACTTGAAGCGACAACTAATTTCCCGAAGATTAATGAAAGACGGTGATCTGGCAGTGGATGCGTTGTATTTAAAAAAATTCTTATCTAATGGTTTAGGAAGAGAATCTGGTTCTTTAAGCTAAATAATTCAGCAAAAATCAAAATCACAATTGCCACTTTCTCATATTTTAGTTGATAGTTACATGGTAAACAGCAAATCCTACAGTTAGAGCTTCCGCTCCCATTTTTCTCATAGTTCGACGATTTTTTTGCATTAAAGCAATAATAACTGTGCATTTGCCTTTGTCATCATCATCGTCGTCATCATCATCTGCGTCTTCTAAAATGACTCGATATTGAGGATTATGCCAAAATGTGTCTAAATAAAATGAAATTATATTGATGCCACTAAAATTAATTTTAAAGATAATGTACTTGCCTACGTAATTTCTACATCCACCAGCAGTTAATCCTTTAGTCCAAGACCCTTCAAAAACATTTGCTTCCCATTTCTTTTTAGAACCGTCCAATAAATCATCCTCTAAGGAATCGGGATTCAAATTGCAAACTTCTAAACGTTGAAAATTTTTTGTAAAGTCTTGAAAAGACATCCTATTTTCAAATTTTTTATTAAGCATTTGAATAATATGTAATTGTATTTATATGGAACTCTTCTCAAAAACTAACCAAAATTCACCGTCACTTTCGAAAGTTAACCCAAGTTCTTGTTTTTCATTCTCAGGAATAAAACGCCACTCGGGAGAACTGAAAAGCATGACAAAAATAAAATTCGAATAATTACTCACCAAATATTAAGCATAAATCATGCATACCTATCACTCCACGCCCCTAGTATAAAATTAGTTAAAATTTCATCCAAAAAATTATAATAAAAATAAATAAAATTAAAAACATTTTTAACAATAAAATAATTCGTTAAATTGACTTTAAACTATAGATATTAACCTTTCCATTCAGCTTCATTACCTGCAAATAATCATAGTTTAAAACTTTTTATTTATACTATTAAAAATAAATAAAATCATTACCCCAAGGATTTCGTATACGAATTAAAGGAATTTTACCTAAAAAATTTAAAAATTTTTATAAATTAATATAAGTTGTTGTTTACAAATTCCAAGCAAATAATTAATCAAAAATTACTCAATAATTATGTAAAATTAACTAAAACTTTTTATATCGATTATAAAAGTAAAGTTATTTATTTAAATTACCAGTTAAACGAGGAGTACGAATGTCCACCTGATATAAAAAAATGCACTTACTTTAAATTCAACATTTTTGAATAAGAAATAACAAACCAGTTTAACTCTTGTTATACTATAAGCATGGCCCTTAATTAGCCCATTTGTTAATTCAGCTTCAGTAATATTTGGATCAGGCTATGTAGCCACAAAAATAATTTTAATATAAAACTTTTTCTTAAACAAAATGATATTATAACCTCAATTGAACAACCCATTAAGGATGATCTTTCAAATGCTTTTAATAGAATTCCAAACAAATTGCTAGGAGCTTTGTCCATTTCATAAACTTCCGTAACACCTCCTGTGAAGTCCTCCATGGCTTCACTAGTAGAACCACCTTTAAGAGCTTCGTAAGATCCATGCAATCTATATATAAACTCATTTAGATAAATAAAAAAATTTAAAAAAAATTATTGGAAACAATACTTAGCATAAGCTTTTTCTAATAGAGCACTCCAAAACTCGTTTTTGACGGTCGAATGCATAAATACCAATTTACCATTATAAGTAGGCAATAGGTCATCAACAACGATGTCAATCCATCGACCGTATTGCCAAAATCTAAATTACAGTACTTTATTATAAACATGCCGGCTCAAAATTAATATTTCTTAATGAAAATGTCATTTTAGATGACATACACGAATAACGTGACAAAACTCACTTCACTTCGACACCGAATAATTATTAAAGGTCAATTGAAAATTTAAAAAGTTAAGTTAAACATTTCCTACCGGAAGTGAAAAATCCCTGTATAATCTTCAATGAAGGATTGGTCATCTGGTACCACTCGTAAAAATAAGGCATTATTCAATGTTAAATTGGCGATAGCAGCTAAAAGCCAACAATCACCTAAAATTTTAAACCATTAAATTTAAACTAGAATGAAATTACCGTAAGTACGAGTAATAACCTACCCAATTCACCCTGTTTAACATCAAAACGACTTGCTCCCTCAATAAATAGTCTTGGATTTTCGCATAATTCCTAAAGTTAACAAAACTTATTAGCATTTTTTAGTAGAATAAGCGAACAAAAGTTTTAAAAAAGAAAATGTTTTTTTACGTAATAATTGTTTTGGAAAACTATCAAAGCATCAGCATAAAATCTATGCACTTTGGCATCATTGAGCTTTTATCTCGATATTTGTCTCTTTAATTACTGCAAATAGCTTGTACTTGCGTCAGCTAATTTTTTAACAAATATTTTTAACTCCATTATTAAAGTAAAATCTCCAACTGGCAACTGCTTAGTCAAAAAAATAAACAACACATTCTTCGTACGCAAACATGGATTCTGTAACTAATTTCAAAAATGAAATGGTAATGCCTGATTACAGAAGTAGAATTTTTGTGTGTTCAGTAGTGACATACTAATTTCACTAGAACATGTGCTTTAGATTTTTCCTTTTACCCTAGCCAAGCCTAATATCACCCAGTTTGACATGTTAGACACTTGAGATTGAAGCCATTCGGTCGATTAAAATTCCAAGCTAAACTGACTTTCCATTCGTCGTGCTTTTGACAATAGATTATTTTAAAATCGTTTAAGAACACGACAGTTGGAAGGATAAATTCTTCAAAACATTTCAAAAAGTAACTCGGATAATTAAAAAAATGCCAAAATAAAAAACACTAAAAAAAGATATAACGCTGCGCTTTAAACGAAGCATTCATTATACAAAGTAAATTATTGTGTTTGAACACTCTGACTTTCAACGATAATAATTTCAAATAAAATAAAAAAGAAATAGGATAGAAGAAAAATTCTGCAAAATACTAAAATTAGCAACAAAAAAAGAGCAAATTTTCTTTTAAAAGTAATCAAATGCTTCATCAACATCAAAGTAGCGGATACCACTTGGTTAAAAAAAATTTAAGGAAAATGTCAACGCTTGATCTTAGTCATTCTACCCTCTTCTAAGGATGTTTTGAAAATAGCATTTAAAAAAAAAAAATTACGAGCGACATAAAGTTGTTCTTTATTTTACGCTTTAGTTGAAAGCAATGGTTACGGGTTAGGAGTAGTGTTGAAAATAGAACTCAAGTTTTTAAAGAAAATTGGATTATTGCCAAATAAAAAAATTACTTATATAAATAAAACTAATAGAATCGATGCTATTCTTTTAACTTTAATGAGCTTACATGAGGCCTCTTCCAAACGAAAGGTTTAGGTGGTTTCCGGCTGAAAAATATCGACCCATCGCAGGCGGGAAATTCAGGATCTTCAAAGAGTTGTCGTCGTTGAAGGCAATTGGATCGGAGTTTTTTAAAGTCTTGCGGTTCTCCTCTTCCCCTTAAACCTGAACCCCTTTCTCCATACTAAAAAATAAATAACAATTTATACTTTTATTCCGCATATTAAAACAATCATCATATCGAAATAGGCAAAGTTTGTAAAAACATAACAAAAATAGTATAAAAATAAGGTCAACATCTGTGTTGGCGAAAAAAAACAACACATTCAATACCGGCAACTCAAAAGCAAACAAAACGCACGTGCTGATATTATCACAACATTCAATCAAAAAGATTTACCCTACATACATCAGTTATAGCTCTACAAAATAAAACTCAAACTAGATGTACTTTTACATAAAAATACATTTCTTAATTTAATGTCAAAATATTATGATACTCTAAAAAATATGTAACGTTCATTATAACTCTGAGTAAAATATTCATCAGAATAATACAAGATGATTGTTGTTAAATGCGTTTTCTAAATAACTATACAAAATAATATTGTACAGTAATAGCTATTAACAACAAAAATATAAATACTTTAAGTAATTTTACTTCTATAACTGTTCACATAAGAAAGTAAGCCTATAATTATAATTTTTTTTTATAAATTTCATCATAAATATCTATTTATGAAGAAGTACTATGGCAAATTTCCAAGTAATAAAGCACTTAAAAGTAAATTATAAGTACTGTATGCTTAATATATTATTAAAAA